>JASDQU010012681.1:428833-453829 GCA_032191745.1 Picea mariana | reverse complement strand
TAATGCAATTTCTGAAGATGAGGTTGATTTTCAAGAAAACTTTGTCGAGCATTTTTTTCTAGTGTAGTCGCATGGGCCTTGGCCAAACATACATGTGAGAGCTTATGGAACAACATTATGCTGCTCGGTTTGAATTTTATGCCCTCAAACCAAATTGGCCACGTGTCCTTGAATGGATTGAGGAGGCAAGTTGCAACTATCGATAAAACTCAAACCATGACTCAGATGCACAAACCGTCAGTTGCATTAGATCCGAAGCACCAGGTTTCAACTATTGAGGCTCCTACACTATCATTCCATCAACCAGAAAACAATTTGTTGGAGTATCTCCAACACTAGGATTTTGGTCAATGAGGCATAGTGAAATTTCTAAAGAGGAGGTCGATTTTAAAGAACACTGTATCGAGTATTTTTTGCTAGTGTAGTCATGTGGGCCTTAGCCAAATATACTTGCGAGAGAATACAGAAGTCTTTTATGCTACTCGGTTTGGATTTTATGCCAACAGACCAAATTGACCACATGTCCCTAAATGGCTTGAGGAGGCGAGTTGCAACTCACGATAAAACTCAAACCAGGACTCAGATGCACAAATAGTCAGTTGCATTGGATTAAGAGCACTGGGTTTCAGCTAGTGGGGTCACTAAGCTATCAATTTGTCGACCGAAAAGCCATTTGTTGGAGTATCTTTGTCACTGGAGTTTTGGTCAAAGAGGCATAGTGCAATTTTTTAAGATGAACTCGATTTTCAAGAACACTCTGTCGGGCATTTTTTGCTAGTGTAGTCACATGGGCCTTGGCCAAACATACTTGCGGGAGCTTACGGAACTCCATTATGCTGCTCGATTTTGATTTTATGTCCCCGGACCAAATTGGCCTCATGTCCTTGAATGGCTTGAGGAGGCGAGTTGCAACTATTGATAAAACTCAAATCAAGAATCAGTGGCATGTACCATCAGTTGCATTAGATGTGGAGCATCTGGTTTTATCTATTAGGACTCTTACGCTATCATTTTGTCTACCAAAAAATTATTTGTTGGAGTATCTCCAACACTAGGGTTTTGCTCAATGAGGCATAGTGCAATTTCTGAAGAGGAGGTCAATTTTCAAGGACATTGTGTCGAGTATTTTTGGATAGTGTAGTCATGTGGGCCTTAGTCAAACAAACTTGTAGGAGATTACAGAATTCTATTATGCTACTCGGTTTGGATTTTATACCCCCAGACCAAATTGACCACATGTCCCTAAATGGCTTGTGGAGGCGAGTTGCAACTTGCGATAAAAATCAAATCAGAATCAGATGCAGGAACCATCAGTTTCATTGGATTAAGAGTACTAGTTTTTAGCTAGTGGGGCCCCTACGCTATCATTTCACCGACCGAAAAACCATTTTTTGGAGTATCTTCGGCACTAGGGTTTTGGTCAATAAGGCATAGTGCGATTTCTGAAGATGAGGTCGATTTTCAAGAACACTCTGTCAGGCATTTTTTTTCTAGTGTAGTCGCATGGGCCTTGACCAAACAAACTTGTGGGAGCTTACATAACTCCATTATGTTGCTCGGTTTGGATTTTATGCCCCCGGACCAAATTAGCCACATGTCCTTGAATGGATTGAGGAGGCGAGTTGCAACAATCGATAAAACTCAAACCGAGACTCAGATGCACGAAACGTCGGTTGCATTGGATCCAAAGAATTGGGTTTCATTTATTGGGGCTCCTACACTATCATTCTGTTGACCGAAAAACCATTTGTTGGAGTATCTCCAACACTAGGGTTTTGGTCAATGAGGCATAGTGCAATTTTTGAAGAGGAGGTCAATTTTCAAGAAAACTATGTTGGGTGTTTTTGGTTAGTGTAGTCACATGGGCCTTGGCCAAATTGACTTGTGGGACATTACGAAAGTTCGTTATGCTACTCGGTTTGGATTTTATGCCCCCAGATCAAATTGACCACTTGTCCCTAAATGGCTTGAGGAGGCGAGTTGCAACTCGCAATAAAACTCAAATCGAGACTTAGATTCATGAACCGTCAGTTGAATTGGATTAAGAGCACTGATTTTTAGCTAGTGGGGCCCCTACACTATCATTTCGTCGATCGAAAACCCATTTGTTGGAGTATCTCTGGCACTAGGGTTTTGGTCATTGAGGCATAGTGCAATTTGTGAAGATGAGGTTGATTTTCAAGAACACTCTGTCAAGCATTTTTTTCTATTGTAATTGCATAGGCCTTGGCCAAACATACATGTAGGAGCTCATGGAACAACATTATGCTACTCGATTTGGATTTTATGCCCCCAGGCCAAATTGGCCACATGTCCTTGAATGGCTTGAGGAGGCAAGTTGCAACTATCAATAAAACTCAAACTGAGACTCCGATGCACGAACTGTCAATTGCATTGGATCCGAAGCACCAGGTTTCAGTTATTGGGGCTCCTACACTATCATTCCATCGACCAAGAAACAATTTGTTGGAGTATCTCCAACACTAGGATTTTGGTCAATGAGGCATAATGCAAATTTTAAAGAGGAGGTCAATTTTAAAGAACATTGTATCGGGTCTTTTTGCTAGTGTAGTCACATGGGCCTTGGACAAATAGACTTGCGAGAACTTACGAAAGTATTTTATGCTACTCGATTTTCATTTTATGCCCTCGGACCAAATTGACCACATGTCCGTAAATGGCTTGAGGAGGAGAGTTGCAACTCGTGTTAAAACTCAAACTGGGACTTAGATGCACAAATCGTCAGTTTCATTAGATTAAGAGCACTGGGTTTCAACTAGTGGGGCCCCCAAGCTATCATTTCGTCGATCGAAAAGCCATTTGTTGGAGTATCTTCGCCACTGGGGTTTTGGTCAATGAGACATAGTGCAATTTTTGAAGATGAGCTTGATTTTCAAGAACACTTTGTCGGGCATTTTTTTTCTAGTGTAGTCTCATGGGCCTTGGTGAAACATACTTACGGGAGCTTACGAAACTTCATTATGCTACTCGGTTTCGATTTTATGCCCTCGGACCAATTTGGCCACATGTCCTTGAATGGCTTGAGGAGGTGAGTTGCAACTATCAATAAAACTCAAACCGGGAATCAGTTGCACGTACCGTCAGTTGCATTGGATGCGGAGCACTAGGTTTCAACTATTAGGGCTCCTACACTATCATTCTTTGTACTATAAAATCATTTGTTGGAGTATCTCCGGCACTAGGGTTTTGGTCAATGAGGTATAGTGCAATTTCTGAAGAGGAGGTCAATTTTCAAGAACATTGTGTTGGGTCTTTTTGGATAGTGTATTCGTGTGGGCCTTGGTAAAATGAACTTGCAGGAGCTTATGGAAGTATGTTATACTACTCGATTTGGATTTTATGCCCACATACCAAATTGACCACATGTCCCTAAATGGCTTGTAGAGGTGAGTTGCAACTCGTGATAAAACTCAAACCGGGACTCAGATGTAGGAACCATCAGTTGCATTGGATTAAGAGCACCGATTTTCAGCTAATGGGGCCCCTACGCTATCATTTTGTTGAACGAAAAAACATTTTTTGGAGTATCTCCGACACTAGGGTTTTGGTCAATGAGGCATTGTGCAATTTCTGAAGAGGAGGTTGATTTTCAAGAACACTCTGTCCGGCATTTTTTTCTAGTGTAGTCGCATGGGCCTTGGCCAAACAAACTTGTGAGAGCTTAAAAAACTCCATTATGCTGCTTGGTTTCGATTTTATACCCCCGGACCAAATTGACCACATGTCCCTGAATGGATTGAGGAGGTGAGTTGCAACTATCAATAAAACTCAAACCAGGAATTAGTTGCACATACCGTTAGTTGCATTGGATCAGGAGCACCGAGTTTCATCTATTAAGGCTCTTATGCTATCATTTTGTCTACCGAAAAATCATTTGTTGGAGTATCTCCAACACTAGGGTTTTTGTCAATGAGGCATAGTGCAATTTCTGAAGAGGAGGTCAATTTTTAACATTGTGTCAGGTATTTTTGGATAGTATAGTGATGTGGGACTTGGTCAAACAGAATTGTGGGAGCTTACTTAATTATGTTATGCTACTCGGTTTGGATTTTATGCCCATGGACTAAATTGACCACATGTCCCTCAATGGCTTGTGGAGGCGAGTTGCAACTCGCGATAAAACTCAAATTGGGACTCAGATGCATGAACCGTCTATTGCATTGGATTAAGAACATTAGTTTTCATTTAGTGGGGCCCCTACACTATCATTCTGTTGAGCGGAAAACAACTTTTTGGAGTATCTCTGGAACTAGGGTTTTGGTCAATGAAGCATAGTGTAATTTCTTAAGATGAGGTCGATTTTCAAGAACACTCTATAGAGTGTTTTTGGCTATGGTATTGGTATTGGTATGGTATGTTATTGTATTGGTATTGGTATGGTATTGGTATGCATATCATTGCCAATGCATACCATTGTGGTATGCAATGGTATTAATATTGGTATGCAATGGTATGGTATTGATATTGGTATTGGCAATGTTATTGGTATGGCATGGTATGGTATTGGCAATGTTATTGGTATGGCATGGTATGGTATTGGCAATGGTATTGGTACTCATATCATTGTCAATGCATACCATTTCGATCGAATGGTATGCAATGGTATTGGTATGCAATGTTATGGTATTGCTATGGTATTGGTTTTGGTATTGTTATTGGTATTCAATGCTATGGCTTTGGTATTGGTATGGTATTGTATTGGTATGTTATTGGTATGGTATTGGTATTGGTATGTTATGGTATGGTATTGGTATGGAATTGGTATTGGTATTGGTATTGGTATTGGTATTGGTATTGGTATTGGTATTGGTATTGGTATGGTATTGGTATTCTAAATTGTCTTCATCCCATGTTTTTCTTATGCTAAATCTATCTCAATTGTTGAAACAGAATTCATTTCATGCTCTGGTTTTTAGGATTTGGCAATTAATTGTTTCAGTGTTCCTGTAGGTTAATTCACATTACAGTTCTCACTTACCCTCTACCTTTTTTTACCTCAATCATCACACTACAAGAAGAATGTCATGTTTAAGATTTCTTCATTCTTAAGGTGCATCATGAGTTTGACAAAGTAGTGAAACACCATGTTTTACCTCCCCATGTAATCATGATCATTATAACATAATTTGTGGGGAACTTAAACATGTAACTAAGCGTCAATAGACTTTAGTAACATTGCACATGTGCACAGAGAGGTAGTTTTGGGGAGTACTTATTTGCCTAGTGACCAGCCCCTCATGTAATGGTGACCTGCACTACTAGGTCCTTTTTATCCACCACTTATCCCTTATCTTTTAATGAGCTTATTGCTTACCTTTATGGTTTGGTGTTTCTTGTTAGAAAAAAGAGGATCACATAGAAATAATATAAAACATATGCCCCTCTATTCCATATTCATTGAAATCATCGGGTACATACATCACACAATAAGAGTAAATAAGGCTATACATGTATTACTAGTCCATGATATTAGATCATATTAGTATCAATTAAATGGAAATCATTCATGCAATGGTTGTATAACCTTTACTGCCAAATTACATTGGTTCCAGTAGTAGGTTTACCGTTGAATAGTCATGAATATGGGAAAACAATACGACTGGTAACATGTAATGGCATCTTATTAGAAAAACAAGGCAATCACCTTTCCCATATTCATTGATGTTAGTGCCTAAATAAGATTGGTATAATATAGGTAATAAGTCAGTTAGTCTTAATCTTCATAATGTATCTTCCTAAGAATGATACCACTCTAATCATACAGAAGATTCATAGTGAGTTCGATAACCTGTAGATACGAGTTATGCTTTGAGTGTCATATCACATAGTTTCCATAACAAGAGCTTAGCAATAGAGAGCTTAGTATGATTACAGTCATTGTGTTGTTTAGTGATGTTTTATATAGGCTAAGAATAGAAAGAAGAATGGTCACAAGAAGGTGTGAGGAGGCTTCCTAGAGTAGTGTGCCCTTGGTCAAAGTCATAGGAAAATTGTAATTAGGATTAGGGAAAAATAGAAACAAACAATGCCTTTTTATTTTTCTGTTCACAAGATAAGCATATATGATAAGAGAAATGAATAGATATAAATTAAAATAACTAGAATTTATGGATATATAAACTTATATGGTGAAAGGAGAAATCACACTTGATCTGATGAACTAGTCGACAAGACAGTTGGAAAGGTTGGCCCCGCATGTTTCTCTTCAACTATATGGCCCTCTGTTAGTCTTCAGCTTCCCTCAATTGACAAAGAAAGATCTTAAAGTACCTACCAAAATCATTCAACCTCCATAAATATCTAAAAAGTCAATACAAGTAATATTTGTAGCGCATTTTTTACTCTAAGATGCATTTTTACGAGAGTGTCAGAACATACCTGAATGAGATCCTCTTGGTTTCAAGAATAATTTATTGGAGCCGCGCATCTAATATTTGATCAAACTGCCTCCCTTGATTTGAAGTAGCAGCAATGAAGTCAACATTGACTTTGTTGTTACTATGTTGGATCAAGGGAGGTTTGCTCAAAAATTAAATGGATCTAATAAATTATTCTCTACAGAATAGGGCCAACTACATGAAGGCAGAAGCTCTTATGGAACCTCTCCCCCTCTCACATCACTCTCAATACCCCAATACCCAGCATATAAATCTATTGAAATATTTACAACAAAAACAAACATATATACATACCAATATTCACAACTGTTTATAATGAAATAAAATGTTTCCTTGATCCATTTGGAGTGAGTGGAATATGGTGAAAATAGACTTTATATTAAATAATTATTAAAATATTCATGTACATCATCATTTAGTACTTTTAGCTGGCCTCTTCTTCTTAGATCTATAGGTCCTAATCATTTCATCAATATCTATGTCTTCGTTCTCTGGGTGCTCCTCAAAATCTGATTGTGATTGTGTCCTATCACGTAGAGCACGCCTAGTCACGGGGTACTCATAGTGTAATGGAGGCTGCTATGATGAGTAATCACCTACAAAAGAAAAAAATACAAAATTTAAATGGTTAATTTTTAAATATCATTGAAGTAGTTCAGAAATATTAAAAAAAACACCTGCAAAGTCATTATTTACCTAGTACACTTGTCGACACTGTTGGAATGGTTGCTCCTGCGTTCTCCTCTTCAACTGTACGATCCTAAAGTACAACATTCTCTACCATTGAGACCACAAAATTTATAAGGACAATCATAAATGTATAAGTAAAACAAAATAGAAGTACAAAATGTATAACTATGAAATTATTAAGTATATGATTAAAATACAACCATATTACCGTCATGTGTTAGCTCGGTCGTAGCACCATCGTGGGGCTACACCCCCATGGAAAACTAGGACTGAATGGGATCTAAACCATCTTTTGGTTGCAAACTGCTATCAGCGCACTGCTCTCCAATACTAGTGCGTTCACTCCCCTGATTAAAACAAAGTTGTAAATATTAATAATATTCAACATGACTGTATTCTTTAATAATAAAGGTTAATCTGGATTGAATTTTATTTATCTTATCCTGCAAAGTGGTTCTTGGTATCTACCCCAAGATTTTTGGTGTTCAACTACCGTTTTATAGCCGTACTTGTAACCAAGATTGAGGTCTTACTCCATGGTTTCAGTACCAAACTCATCACCCTGCATTGCATAAGAGAATGTATTTTTTATGTTATTCGTTGCAATTACCTAAAAGTTTTAAGGAGATACAAATAAGATATTTAGGTACTTACGATTCATGACTGCAACTTCAAGTAGCCGCCCTGGCCTAGCCTGTGCTAGCAACATTTTCCAAGCCTTTCTTTTGTGGCCTTTGACGTGTCAGTCAACCTATCATCAAAATTTTCAAGTATGTTAATATATACCAAAATTTTATTTACATCTAAAAAAAATTGAAGGTATTCAATTGAAATTGTAATTTACCTTCTGGGACCAAAGGGTGTTTTTCCTTCATTTGTCAATTTCTTCTCTTTTGCTTCCTCAATGAGGGCCTTCAACTCCCTCTATGGAATCATCAGAGGATGCTCGTACCTATCATTTTGTTTCAAGTGATTCATATATATTTCTAGCGTATATTTTAAATATTTTCCAGTTGCAGCGGTGGCCAAGGTCTTATTAAATGTATCTACACCAAAAAGTCTTTCTAGATAATCCATCAATTTTTTTTTGAGGTTGGAATTCTAGGAATTCCACCTCTCCCATATGGTGGGCCCAAAAATCAGCAAATCCTTATTCTCCAAGGACCTGTAAAAATTGTTTTTCCCTACACGCAAAATGATTATATGATTATTAATTTAAAAATAATAATTTAGATGATTTATATTTGTCTACATAGAGAACATGAAAAAAAAAAAATTAAATTACCTAGGACCAACCTGCTTTAATGGAAGCCCTTCCTCGTTGACCATAAAGGTTCCCTTAAGGGTCCCTATGTTGGTCACACATCTTACTTTAGGAAAAGAAACCATATAGTTTTTCAAATCATCGGCCTCATCTCCGCCACCACCTCTAGAGCCTACCTATGTGGTTGCTTCCTCGGTGTGTGTGTGTCGTGGCTCCCACCTAATGGTGTGGAAGGTGGAAATATAAATATGTGTGTCCTAGCAGCTATACGAGGGCTTGCATTGGGATCCTGTGGCATTTGTGCAGTGCCACTACTACCGATACCATGCATGTCGGTGTCAGCAGGATCCAAAAATCTCTATATAAGAAAGAAAACCTTTTTTCGTTTAGATAATGTAAAAGTTAAAAATCAATCTTTCATAATTGATCTTATGACATAAAATAAAACCACTTGAAATTATGGTTATTACCTTATATGTCTTAATCCTTGTCATAACTTCTCTTATCCTTTCTTCAACCTCAGGAGTTTGATCTAGAATATCTAACAAGTGAGCTAGTTCCTTGTTTCCTTTATTGATCGTTTTTCTTATTAAAACCATAGGATTGAGGGATTCATACAAATCCCTTTCACTGAGAGAATCATCATCAATATCATGTCCCGCCGACTACATATTCGGCAAAATAAATGATAATTCAATTATGTAAACAAATAAAATAATTAATCACCACAGAAATAAAATGCACATTAAATGCAATTCGAAAATTGTTGTTCATTTACTAGTTCTGAGGCCGCTTTTGATTTACCACGATCATCCTGCCACATTATAGTAAAATTAGAACCATGATCATTATCATGAGAAATTCAAATATTGATAACAAAAAAGGACACACTGAGTACTAAACAGATCGAAGCTCTACAAATGGATTAACATTGTAAAGAACATAATAAAAAACATAAAATATGAGATTCATTGCTTACAGGTTGGGTAAATTAGTATACGTACTGCCCCCATAATAGCAACATCTATATCTATTCGATTCAATTTGTAATCAATCGGTAACTCTTCCCCTGTAGCTATTGATTTTATTGCACATACGAATACACGGTTTCCTTCATGCCCCTCAAATACGTAATTGGGTTGCTTATTTGTGGTCATGAGTCATGTATTGTTTATAAACCCTACAATATTCCCCATTTCTTTTGGCCTTCCATCAATGTAGATAATTGCTCCTTTATTTTGATTATTGTCTTTTAGCTGTATATAATTTGCAGCCAAGCAGCCAAGCCATATCTTCGCATACTTTTTGTATATTGGACTATTCATATCCAATATTTATAGATATAACATGGTCCTACATACTCCATCAATTTAGTTAATCCATTGTAACATACCTTTATTCCATCCATGGAAAATAACCCCAAACCATGTAATGACGATGGAGCATTCCGATATATCCTTTCATTTACACAAAAATCAATGTTTATTTCAGGAAGATCCTTGGGTACCCATTGTTTCACTATATGTTTGTACCTCAAGGGGACCTCTATGCCATCTATGCTCTCATGATCATAAGAACATGATCCCCCTTTCGCAAGAAAAAATTCCATGCGTCTATGGATTTTTCTTCTGATCTTCTGACCTCTAGTTGATCTCCGCCTATTATACCTACTAGATGTCTTACTCTTCTCTATTCTACCTAAACTTCCCTCACTCAATGAAGATAGATCTGAAAAATACCTATTTTCTTGTACGTCCTATAAAACCATTAATGACATAAACAGACAGTCAATCAAGATGTAACACTAATTCATTACTAGTATCCTATTAGTATCACAAGAAGCTCATAATGATTACCATAGTGTTACTCTTTCACAATTGTATTATGCTCTATTACTATTGGTATACTATATGGGCATTATAGGGGCATGTTTGGAGTCAATTGACATCAACACCAAGAAAGACAAATCATTTTGAGATATTTTTAGTTTCTTACAAATTCATATTCTATGACTCTCCCTGTCTAGTTTTTTCCATATTTTTGAGCTTTGGACTTGAAATGGTTAGAGTGGAATAAGGGGTACTCATATCATCTATTTTTTCCAGTGAAAAATTGACCAAACTCGATAGGAACTATGAAAAAAAGAACATTTCACTTCTATGTTGGGAATTTTACTCATGTAAATCTACCCTAAGAGTTTTTAGACAATTTAAAGACAACCCAAATCATGGTATTTATGAGCTAAATGAACAAGAAAGGTGGAACTTTAACTCACCGAAAACACTACCCTCAGTGAAAATAGATCAATTCCATGTCTATGTAAAATTTATCAATTTCACGTCTATTTCAAATAGATCAATTTCACGTCTATTTAATAGTATTTAAAATTGTGCTTCTATGTCTATTTCACGTGGATGATGATTATTTGTTATTAGATATATATTATATGGTGAACAATGACCCTTCCTGGGTTTTAATTGGTCATGTCCTTAAAAGATAGGATAATTGGTCCTTCGAGAGAAGAACTCTTCTTCTTCCCAACAAGGCTCATGATCTCCCTTGGTCCAAGTTACTACGACTTGACAATGCACTTCTCCTAGACAAGATGATGCATCTCAAATCAACACTTATTTAAGACAATATATCCTTCCTCAACCTACCGAAATTACTCCTCCTCTTGAACCTAGGTCAACAAAAAAAACCATCAAGTCACTCCCTCTAATGCAAGCATTGGGTGATGTACCTCTAGATTTTTCTTAGAGCCACTCTTACCTCATAGGTTGCCTCGAAATTAGGGAGAAAGTGAAACTACACTCAAAATTAATTTACACTCGTGAAACCCAACTACATGCCAAGTTAATTCACACCCATGATATCTCAGTGGGAAATTACATCCCATGTTGGGTTATAGTTGGGAATTGTACCTCCACCCCTCTCAAAATGACTTGAAATGCAATCACATTCCTTGGGAACTTGTGTCATTCATGAGATAAACCTTCCTCCTCTATGTTGATCCTTTGTCTTATCCATTCCAATGTTCTACCGCCATCGATGGGTTCTCTCTTGAACTAATTGTTATTGTGTTTTTGGCTTTGGTGAAGTTGGCTTTGGTCATCGAACCTATGGGTGGAAACTCATTTCCACTCATTTGGGTCTCCTAAGGAGAAATTACCATGGGGCACTTGGTCATTTGATGGATGAAACACAACACAATTCACTTAGTTAGCCACCCTATTCCTTCTAACTATTATATAACATTCTCTCTTGGAAGTTGTATGCATGGGGTTGGCTTAGCATTGTGTTGGTCCTCTCCCCTTGGCATAGTTTGTTGGAAAGCTTGGATTTTATCATATCTCCAATTAGGGATTTTGCTTCACATGTAGCAACTAACATGCTCTTGGGAAGTATACTAGGTAGATTAGATGCAATGATTTGTGAGATATGTAGGAACTTGGGGCATCACCTGCATCTTTTCTTTCTATTATAGAAGTACAATAATACTACAATAGTAGTATATTGTGACTTTTCCAAGGTAAACACTCATTGTACCGAGGAATGTCATAAAATATTTGCACCTTATAAGAGATTTTAAAATAATATGTTCATACTATACTTCAGGGGGAGAAAAAAGTAGGGCCAAAATCAAAATCATAATTAGAATCAAAATCAGGATAATCGAGTGTCAATGAATGATGTGAACTATCCTCCACCACAGTTTTATAGTTGTAGCAGAGTGCGAAATATTGTACACAATTTTTTGTAGTCACGTTAATGTTGGTGCAACCACATGCTTTGAGTAATTGAGATATTTATGTTTGACATTCTTAAATAGAAATGAAAGTTGTGTCCATAAAACTCAGAGCTAGAAAACCTTCCAAACATCACATTTGAGTTAATTCCTACTTAGTTTTTAGTCATGCATTCTTACCATGAAATGAAGGGAGGTATTGGGAGGATAGGAGGAACCACTTAGGTGGAACTTGGCCATTGAAGGGATGTTTATATTTGTATATTTTATCAAGAGTAGGTGTAACTGATGGATTAATGTAGTAGGAACTTCACTTTAGGTTATGGGCCAATTCTTAGATGCTAATGAAATGGGGATTAATCTACCCCATTACCAAATTTTTAAATGTTATACTATAGAATTAGTTTTTCTTGTGCTCTTGTTGGTTGGGCATAGGTAATGAAAATAGAGCATAAGAACAATTGGGCCCTCAGTCTAGCCTAAAATTTTAATCTAATTTTTTATTGTCATCCTTTTTTAGGTAGTTATTCACTTAAATTTAGGGACAATAGCATGGGTAGGGTTTCTTCTTGGTAGCCATGAGACTACATGGAAATGCTATAAAAATGAGAACACAGAAAAGGAAATTCAACAGCTTACCGTTCTCTTCACCCTACGTTGCCCTCAATATTTCTCTGTCAGTGCCCTCCATGAGCTGTGTCTCCTTCCTAACCCTGCCCTCGATCTCTCTCTCCCGGTTTGTGCCCTCCATGAGCTCTCTCTCTTGGTCGGTGCCCTATGTGAGATATCTCTCTCTCAGTGCCCTCCACGAGCTCTCTCTAACCCTACAGCTTCTGAGCTCTCTCCCGATGCCTTCTCGGAGCTCTCTCTAACCCTGCAGCTTGTGAGCTCTCTCCCATTGCCCTCCGCTAGCTCTCTCTAACCACGAGCTCTCTCTCTCTTCTTGTGAATTTTGTGAGCTCTCTCTCTCTATGCTTGTGAATGGGAGAAATTTCATGAATGGGCGTGACTTCATGAATAAATTTTTGTTCTATTTTCACATTTTTCATTCATTCAATTGAAAGAAATTTTTCAATGTTGTTAGGATTTTTTTCACTTCATATTCCCCTTATTTCCTCTTGAATTCCTATCTTTTGATTCCATGTTGAATTTAATAAGGATTTTTCATTGATAAGAGGATGTTTTTCCTTGTCCCCCATATTTCTACATGAAATTTAGACTCATCAGATGTATTGAATTTGTAGGAAACACATGGGGGAGGAAAGAGGTTTGTGGAAAAACTACAAATAATGTTACAATTTTTGTCTTCGAGACAACAATAAGTTCACTTCCATTGTATTTTTCTTCAATTTTTATATTATTTTGTGGAGGTTTTTTTATGTATTTAAGATTTTCTACTAATTCATAAATAGAATTGATATGTACATAGATACAAGTCTACATCATGACATGCTCTTCATAGTTGTTAGTGAAACCAGAGGAGTACTCAAAACAACATTTGCTACAACAATGTTTTTCTAAGTTTGAACCACCTCAATGACAACCCACACCTAATCCTTAACATGACACAAATCATTGTTCAACAAATCATTTGCATTGCATTATTAAAAGATTAGCATGCATAATTTTGTGCTAACTCATAACCAAATTCCTTCGATCATCAAAAACATTTCTTTGTTGACTCAGTTAGCATGATTATGACCTATGATGAACCAAGTTTATGAGGTCCACTCTAGTGCCACTTACATAGAAAAATGGATTTTAAAAAAAACCAAGAGTTTGATATGCTTCTTGCCAATTTTGTGATGATCAAGCTGATGGTAGATTCTATCAAATCACTTGTATAAATATATCAATATTTCATAAATTAATCACCAAACAATACACCATGCACTATACCTACATAAATTTGCATTGATCTAGTTGTATAATTGAACTCTATTACCACTATATTCACCATTAAGGTTTATAGTGATTCCTTGCATTGATTTGATCCTTGCAATTCTTGTATCTCATTATTTTGTACCAAAAATAGATGTATAGATAATATAGATGTAGATCTATATTATCTATAACGTCCCTAGCCTCACCAGGTCGGGCAATGCCACTACTCAGAGAACTCTCATGTTCTCACTGCAGAACATACTATAACATACCCAGCATCTAACTGAGCTATGCCACATACATTTTTTGAACTGCATGAAATTAAAATATATACAAACAGAAATCTTGCAGAAGCATTATATATAAAACGTAAACATACCAATAAATCTGTAAATACACGAATTCACACTAAAATAAAAGTAAACATATACATGCAGCATATACAACAATACTCATAAAATAAACACATAAATAATAATGCAGCATGTAAATTTATCACACAATTAACACTTATCTTGGTAAGAATATCAGCAACTGCGTACAGACCTTCCACGAACCTCCCAGCCTTAGACCATATTGTTCATCGCTCTCAACATTGAGTCACCCCCGAGCTGAGACTAAACTCCACCGGGGTAAAGGGTTCCTAACCAAGATAATGGCTCTTGGAAAACAGGAAAGACTCTGTCACAAGTGCCTACTCAAACTAACAGCCTACAATATCTCATTCCCCACATGCCTGTCCCACCCCAGGAAGTGTGCTCCTTCTCTGCTCAAAAGTCCTTCAGTTGCCCCACTTCCCTTTCTGAGCTTCAGCAACAGGATGGATAGGAAGTCTCAGAGCCCTGCAGTTGTAGTTTATCACCTTCAGGAAATCAATTCCCAACAATTCTTTCACCCAGAGAAAAATTGCTCATGAGCCTGACAACCCGCCTCTTCAATATCCCATGGGTCTGACAACCTGCTTCTTTAGTATCCCACGAGCCTGATAACCTGCTTCTTCAATCCATCTCCCTAGCTAACCAGTTACACAAACCTCTATGGCCATGGATACAAGCTCAGGTATAGTGACATAAAATATGGAAGATAACTGACTGCGTGAGTGAAAATGGTCATGGAATCATGGTTGAATGATGGAAGGAATGAGTGGTCTGAATAAAGGCAAATTTGATGGAAAAGATGATAGGAAATGAACTAAGTCCCAACAATATGTATGCATGTCCCCAACTTGACACGTGTCATGTTGGGAGCTACTTTGGCCCACTTGTCCCCAACTTTAGAACTTAGGATAAAATAATTATCCATACTTTATGATTTAGGAAATATTAATATAATATTCCTTTTTGGCTTAACCTCCCTAGCTTATCCATTTTCCTTAACTTTTAGGCCTCTCCCTTTCCCTAACCACTGGATTTTAGTCCCCCATCTCTTTTATCATGGTCGGTCTGCGCACAGTGATGTATTTTATAATAATGATGAGATGTATACAAATATAGGTGCACTAGCCTTTAGCATCTAGGATTTTTGACCTAATTCAAAACATAAGCATCCTAGCTTATAATAACTAGCTCACTAGCCTATAAAACACAACATATACACAAAGGCTCCCTAGCCTCAATTTCACGTGCACTTCAATTGTTGTGCGTTGTATCCTGTAATGTGCCCATTCCATCATTTCATTGCGTAGTACATGCACACACTACGCCATGGAAGATGCATGCCGAAAAGATATAAAACAACTCACTAGCTTAAGTACATTATTACATTTACAGTTGGGGTTTGACCTAGGGATATTACAATCCCCTCCCCTTATTTATGCATTGTCCTTGATGCATTATATACCATGTACCATTCAAATTATTAAAATATCCAATCTTTAGCTAATGGAATCTTGTTATCCATCTGGTACTCATACTCATACTGCAACTGGAAGTCAATTTCTCTATTCCATAGAGCTGCTTTAGGAAATAAATCAGCTCATTGTTCCTTATTACATGCTTCAATTAAACTTCATTGAAGCAATAACTGGTTGTAAATCCATGACGTTCCACCAACCTTAGATCTCACTGCTGATAAACTCTCAGCAGCGTACCACTCACGAGCAAGGCTATGACTCCATCAGAGTAATGGCTTCCCAATATAATCACGAACCAAATTCAATATATGCATAGTCTAGGCCAAGGTACCAAACCTTAGCAGCACTCCAACCAATGGTCTCTCTTCCCCACATGCTTGTACAACCCAAGGTAGTATGCACCTTCACTATCCAACAGTTCATCGACTGCTCAAATTCCCTTCCAGTGCTCCATCCTAGGCCGGACATGAATTCTCAAAGCACCGTGGTTACAGGAGTCCCAACTTTAATCATTATCATCTCACCTGCATCATACACATGCAGTTATCATGAGAGAGCATTATAAAAAAAATCCATTTTAGAAATCCAATTAATTTCATAACGAATTTGACTTTTCCAAAATATGAAATTCTATTTTATGATTTTTCATTGTTGTTGCAATAATAGGATGTAGTTTTCCTTATGGATTTCAGCAAGCACCCTGCTAAATACCATTTTTCCTGCAATGATTATATATTGGATACAACTAGCAAATTGACGGTATTTTATGTATATCATAATTCAACATGTACATCACCTTATGCAATGATCTTAGATTTTCCTGCATTTAGCAATTCAACCACAATTACCAAACAATTTAACCAAATAGAATGAACCATCATTCTATGCATATGCGTGTTCATAATTAACAACAGTAAGTTCCCTTCTTCAATTTTCTGAACATGAAATTTTCTGTAGTCAATATTCCTATGACTACCTCACTTGCAACTTTCCTGTTGCAATGTTTAACAATTCCTAAAATTTTCACAACTTCTTAAGTTAACAACATTTCAACCATTAGTATAATTATTTCCATGCAAAAACATATATACATGCACTCACAAAATGCATTCAACAAACTACATTTAAGTATACAATTCCATCATGTATGAGTGCAACTCTACCACTAACTAGGCATGAGTGCAACTCTCAATGCCTATGTATTCAATGCACCTTTGCATTGATTTTCAGGATGATCTTTATCTAAGTCATGCATATCACCATCCATAAATTGAAAATCTAGCCAATGTCTTGACAGATCTCCACACACTTCCCATTATCTTCACAATTACTTGGATGCCTTCCTTTTCGACCTGAACACTACACCAATAATACAATTTTGTAGTGTTTATTAGTGTTAGAAAAAGGTTGCAGTCCAAGTTTTATTTAAAGGTAGGAATCTCATTGGGTATTTGTGTGTCACATAATATTTCTATAACCATACCTTGCCATATCCAACCATGTCCTGGTCTCATACATGACTAGCTTTCTTAGCATCATTCCTATAACAAGTTATTATCTTTTATTTTATCTGGTTATTGCCTCATAACCAAATTAACATGACATACTACTATGTCAGTGTGTGAATTCAAAAGCTAAAAGATTTGATAGATATAACATGCCTCTAGCCTTTACCACACATAGTGATAACTTAATCATGTCAATGCACTTAAACAATACCATACAGTGTATTATAAACTTCAATTTGGGGAAATCCTTACCTAAATTTCCCTTCGACAATTATGCAATATAATTTCAAAAGAGAAATACTTACCTGCATGGTTGGGATTAAAGAATTTTAATGCTACCTAATTAGTTGATGAAAATAGAAGCTCTTATGCCTCTTTATTAGTCTTATAATCAACATTCCATCCCTCTGTTGCTTTCTTTCATATGCGGCTACATTATTAGCAACACTTGCAAACATGCAAGCATTCTCACTTTATGGTTGTCCCAACAAGCCATAAAATACTTGATGCTACAATAATTGCAGCAAATTCTTTCTTCCTGTATCATGTTTCCTTGTTTATCCCAAAATTCTTCCATTCTTCTAGATTCCTGAATCTTCATGTGCTCTTCACTGTAACCACCGTGCATGATTATTTATGATCTGAGCACATGCTAGCCAAATAAATCTTGGCTACCTTTTCTTTTCCATCCAAATGATAAACTGATATTAAACTTCATCTTGTATTTATCTCCTGGATCCATCTATCCCAACTCATACTTGGATGAATTATAATTTCAATCATGCTATCTTATAGACTATGGATCTTCAACATCCATTTATTTTTCCGACTAAATTATTCCAGTTCTTTCTTGACTGAATAATTCAGTATTTGGGTTTTCTTGCATTCTTCTCTACTCCTTACCAACTAGCCTCAAACTTGGCTTGCATAGCCAATTCTCTTAGCATGTTGTAAGGATGCACATCTTCCTCCTTCCCTGGCTACATAGAATTAATTAAAAACACTTAATGTTGCTTTTAATTTACTAACATAATTCAAGTGGTACTTCCACCCCCTGGAAATGTCAGTCATGACTCTATGATACTTGAGATATACTCTTCTTAGGCACCATCTCTTTTACATTTAGAACCAAGCATAGAACCATTTTCCTCTTCATGGTTCTTTACTGATTCTCTACAAAGATTCATTCCACTTTTAAGTCTTTCTTGGCTTAACCTTTCCATGCTATTGTGGAAATATCTTCAATACCTTTGGAATGCATCAATAATATCTTCTAGTATTCTTGTTTTCCCTCTTGGAGTGTTTTTCATGCATTCCCATTTTCTTGATATCTACACCATGAATTGTTCTTCCATTAACCTAGGATGTTCATGGACTTGCAACTACATATTATGCTGATATTGATTTTCAGCATTCCACTATTATTCGGATCCCTTTGATCCAACTCCTACATGACCCAATTTTATTTCCAGTCGTGTTTTTTGAGTAACCTTGGACAATTAGCACCAACTTCCTTCTTGAGGTACTTGATTTATCCCTTCCTTAACTGATCATATCGGTACTTGGATTTTCTTGCTGTCTATTACTTTCCCCTGTCTTGACCAATCTGATTTCAACCTGCCTTGCATAATCCACTTCTATCGTGCCATATTGATGCCTTTCATACCATGTTTCCACTGTGCACTCTGATAACCATAAGGGAATCATTACTCTAATTTCATAGCTAATCCATGGATATGATGCACTCCTTATCCAAATATGCAATAAGCCTCTTTATTTTTTCTGATTACTATCATTCAGGTAGTCAATTACTTTTATAATAGATTTGACTCCAATGTATTGCTTAATCTATATATTGGTTTCTTTGGGAGTGTTCACTAATTCCTTCACTACATGATATATTCCTTTGCCCAAATTTCATTGAATACTTGACTAACATGAGAGGACTTCCTGTAGTGGCTTCCAAAGACTTTATGGTTGCGTCGAGATTCATACCTTAACCTTTTGTAGTCTTAGGTTTTGATCATCTTATGAATTTTTTTATTTTTTTTGTCATAGCACCCTTTCTCTGAGTACCTCATCTTATGTTTAACCAAATTTTCCACCTTCTCACCCGTCAAGAACTAAACATTCTTAACTCTTCAAAAATGTGCAACCAAATAGATTTTTTATGATAAATAATTTAACAAATTTATTAAATATGAACCATTCTGGTTCAATAATATATATCATAATTATTTCTTTTGATTTCTTGGAAATTTGAATGCCCAGGTCAATTTTCTGGGTGGATATTTAGATTCCTCTATCCTATACCTTTCCAACACCTGCTCCCATGCTCAACTCCGAGTCTTGAGAAGAAAGTTATAGTTATTGGAAAATTGCCCATTAATGTTTCCGTTCATCTTTCAACTTGGTGCAACTCTGCGCTGTAATTATGCATTTTTGCACCTACTCCTTTAGAATTTTCATAGGATGTCAATTGGGTTTCCTCATATACCTCTTATGGACACTCTATCCAAGTTTCATCTCTTTCTGGGTTCTAGGCTGTTAGTTACAACCTGCTGAAGTTGTAGGCCAAAATACCATATTGTAACTAATATGCTACATGTACCTTCTTTTCCATGTTAAAATTTTTTAGCATGCCCAGAAGTTTAATTCAGCTATGGGAGTGTCTTCTATGGCTCAATAGATTTCTATTGACTGCTCCTATGCCTCAATCTGATTCTAGAGCAACAAGTTATGGCTCTTAGAAGCTAGTTGGGTCTTACAATTTACACTCCACTATTTGCATTGTAACTTTCTCATAAAAGATCTGCTTGACGAACAATTTACACCATTAGAAAGATCTCTTCAAGCTCTTTTACTTGATATGTAGAAGCAGAGCGTACCTTTGATACACCTTTGTCTCATGGTTTTTGAGTTGCTAAAAACGCTCTTAAGGCCCTCAAAAACGCGCTGCAAAAGTATGACGTTCAAATGATATAAAATGTCGCAGAAAATCACTAGTTTTATGTTGTTATTTTTCTTCCAAACGACTTCACGTGCACAAATTTCAACCTGTAAACTGATATTTACCATGCGCAACAACAACATAAGGTTAATCATGCTTCACACACTTTAAAACCATTGTGCATCACTTCTCTATCGTGCCAATAAATTGCGCGCACTACTTTTATGCCGCGCGCCAATATCCATCGTGCACAGTTTTGTGACCGTGCGTTGATATCCACCACACGTAGTTTTTGTACCACGCTCCAATATCCACTACACACAGTTTTTTGTACTGCACGCTGATATTCCACGTGCATTTCAATCGATGCATTGCACCATGCCAAAGTTTAGTACGGCCCACCGCGCACCATTAACTAAGTTGTCGCGTGACAAGATATACTCATATCACGCGCGCACCAACCAAACTCCTTTGCGCTCTGCCAACACCACGCACACCACGCATATCATTATTATGTGTGTGCACACTGCATGCACCTTCTTATGAGTGTGCACACCATGCAATGCTAAATTTAGCGTGCACTCCTTTACACCAACATTTTTCCGCGCGATGCCAAAATTTACTGCGCACACCTGGACACCATATTTTTTCGCGCGGTGCCAAAATTTATTGCGCACACCGCACACCAACATTTTTTTGCACGGTACTATATTTTTATATATCACCATATTTTAACACACAACATGCATTTTTAGTGCACCCACTTGCGCACATTCATTTTTATGCGTGTCACTTCCTTCTGAACTCCACTGCAGAAATTGGGGCTTTTGCTTAACTTTTTCCCCATTCCTTCCATAGACATTCTGCAACTATGAAATTTGCTCAATTTCTCCCCGATAACACCCATTCAACGTCTGCAACAACAAATCGTTGTGGGTTGACATTTCTGTAACAGATTTTTCCCAAAATCGATGCATGAATTGAGAATTTTAATTACAAATTTCCCTCCATCTATGATGGCTCCACTGTAACTTCAAATTCGACCAATTCCAAGTCCGAATTTACTAGAACAGATATTAAATCCATAATATCTCACCACTTGTCCGAATTTCTTCATTTTCTCGTGAATTTAACAACAAAAATGGGGCTTTTCCCAATTCTGCTTCATTGTTTCTAAAATTTATCATGGACGTTCTGCAACTCAAAATTTGGCCACTTTGAAATAAATCCCCTATGAAATTTCGCTTCAACTTAAATTGCTCAACCCATCCAGGCTCAGTGTTGAAAACTGAAGCTCTGATACCATATTGTAACATCCCCGGCCTCACTAGGCCGAGCAATGCCACTACTACAGAGAAATCTCACATTCTCACTGTAGAACATACTGTAACATACCCAGCATCTAACTGAGCTATGCCACATACATCTTTCAAACTGCATGTAATTAAAATATATACACACAGAACTCTTGCGAAAGAATTATATATATAATGTAAACATACCAATGCATCTGTAAATACACGGATTCACATTGAAATAACAATAAACATATACATGCAGCATATACAACAATACCCATAAAAATAAACACGGAAATAATAATGCAACATGTAAATTTATCACACAGTTAACACTTATCTTGGTAAGAATATCATCAATTGTGTGCAGACCTTCCACGAACCTCCTAGCCTTAAACCACACTGTTCATCACTCTCATCAGTGAGTCACCCCCGAGCTAAGACTAAACTCCACCCGAGTAACAGATTCCTAACCAGGCTAATGGCTCTTGGAAAACAAGAAAGACTCTGTCATAGGTTCCTACTCAAACTAATAGCCTACAGTCTCTCATTCCCCACATGCCTGTCCCACCCCAGGAAGTGGTCCCCTTCTTTGCTCAATAGTCCTTCGGCTGCCCCACTTCCCTTCCAGGGCTTCAACAACAAGCTAGATAGGAAATCTCAGAGCCTTGTAGGTGTAGTTTAGCACCTTCAGGAAATCAATTTCCAGCAATTCTCTCACCCAGAGAGAAATTGCTCACGGGCCTGACAAACCGCCTCTTCAATATCCCACGGGCCTGACAACCCACTTCTTCAGTATCCCATGGGCCTGACAACCTGCTTCATTAGTCCATCTCCCCAGCTAACCAGCTACACAAACCTATATGGCCATGGATACAAGCTCAAGTATAGTGACAGAAAGTATGGAGGATAACTGACTGCGTCAGTGAAAATGGTCATGGAATCATGGCTGAATGATGGAAGGAATGAATGGTCTTAATCATGGAAAATATGATGGAAAATATGATAGTAAATGAACTAAGTCCCAACAATATGTATGCATGTCCCCAACTTGACACGTGTCATGTTGGGAGCTACTTTGGCCCACTTGTTCCCAACTTTAGAACTTAGGATAAAATAATTATCCATACTTTATGATTTAAGAAATATTAATATAATATTCCTTTTTGGCTTAAGCTCCCTATATTAGCCCTTTTCCTTAACTTTTAGTCCCCTCCCTTTCCCTAACCAGTGGATTTTAGTCCCCCATCTCTTTTATCGTGGTCGGTCTACGTGCAGTTATGTATTTTATATTAATTATGAGATGTGTACAAATATAGGCACACTGGCCTTTAGCATCTAGGCTCTCTGGCCTAATTCAAAACATAAGCATCCTAGCTTATAATAAATGGCTCACCAGCATATAAAACACAACATATACACAAAGGCTCCCTGGCCTCAATATCGCGCGCACTTAAATTGTTGTGCGCAGTATCCTGGAATGTGCACATTCCATCATTTTACTGCGCAGTACATGCACACACTATGCCATGGAAGTTGCATGCCAAAAAGATATAAAACAACACATTGACTTAAGTTGGGGTTTGACTTAGGGATATTACATTATCTCTTTTTTCTTTGTTGTCTCTATGTTTCTTTATTTTTTCAAGCTTCTACAATGCACTACGCTCAATGCATTTAAGTGGCATAACTTTATAATCCCTTCAATACGCTTCCACTAGTCTCATCCTGTTACATTACTTGAGATCCTATTTACAAAATCTCACCATCCATTGCAACTCTTCATCGTCACTAAAATGGTTGTATGCACGGTGCAACATAAGTTTCGGTTCTAGCCATTTTTCTCATAGTTGAATGGACTACACACCTAGGGTCACTAATGCCATACCAAGCTACAATTCATTGGTATAGCAGCGAAAAAAATTCAAGTTAGCTTTGAGGGAGTGTTTTAGTTCTTTCCATTTTTCTCATAATTGAAGGGACTACACACCTAGGGTGACTAATGTCATCCCAAGTCACAATTTATTGTTATAAGAGCTAGAAAGAATTCATGTTAACTTTGAGGTAGTCTTCAAATCTATTGATTGTTATTAAAGCATTATATATTTGGTTGACCTAGGGATTTAATTATATAATAGTTGATATCATCAATATCACATCCAATCTTTGATATGTCATGGTACTATTCTTCCATTGGGTGCACAATATCACAAGGATATGTCTTATTTCCCTCCTCCATTGGATGAGCAAGTCAAAGACAATTTTCTCATGTGGATGAGTAATTTGGTGGAAAACGTATTTCAAGTTGTTAGGTAAACTTTTGTATTGATTTGGATAATCACATGAACACCACTCTAATTTCTTCCAACTTTCACTGACTAGATACTTGGTTAAAGGTTTTCTAATTTTTCTAAAGGCATGGGGTTAATGTATGGGAGGGTTTTGATACTTAAGTATGTTTGATGTCACTGCATAATACTTAAGGATGGTTTTATTATTGAATTACCAAGTCAAGTTGATGTCATAGAAGCTTCAATTCACCCATCAATGTCATCTTGCACCGACCCCGCATAGTGAGTAGTGAATGGGGCCAACGTTGAAATTTCTTCAAATTGTGTATATATGCATCGAAATTAGACATGGTTAGACTAGACACATACCTTGACAGTATGGGAGGTTTTCAAGACTCAAGGATGTCTGATGTCCTGACCACATAATCTTTGAGATCATCCATGTTTCAAACAACGTTCATAATGGGCATCTCATTGTAAAATGTCATTGTTTCCATATGTAGAATATTTGTTGGAACTCTCTTGAAATGTCATGGAACTTCCAATTCAACAACCAAAAATGTCATGCACCGACCCCGCATAGTGAGCAGTGAATGGGGCCAACATTGAAATTTATTCAATATGTGCCTATATGCATCGACATTTGGCATGGTTAAACTAGACACATGCCTTGATGGCATGGGAGGGTTTCAAGAATCAAGGATGTATGATGTCATGCAAAAACATTTTGAAAAAATTTCAACATTGGCCCCATTCATAGGTCATCATTTCCCATCATGTACTCTAGCCCTAATACAATGTCTTTTAATAGTTGTTTCCTTTGAAATTCAATCGATCAGAAAATTAAAATGAAACGAGGATGAGATGAGATGATATATATAAAATATCTCTTCCATGCCATACACAACACAAGGGAAAATGTTTCCTTTCTCTACTCAACAATCCCTCAAGCATATCCTTCCTTTTCAGTGCCCTCATGGAGGCAGAAATAGTCCAATCCATTGATTTCTTTATGGGAAACCTAGTGGAGTATTTCCTTAGCTCTTAAATAATTAATAATCATCTATTTCATGGGAATGGGGTTAAAGTTTT
>JASDQU010012681.1:418159-428745 GCA_032191745.1 Picea mariana | reverse complement strand
GTGTGGAGGTTATGTGAATAATGGTGAGAATGATCACAAGATAATTTCCATGAGGTAGGAGAATGCATGAATGACTCACACTTATTGAAAATGTTTAAACTCTCTACTGATGTGGGGATTTCTTTAATGTTGGAGGATATCAAAGATGTTTCGTTGCGACTAACTGGACATATGTTGGTGAGAACAATGTCATTAGGTCATCATCTTCACTCATAGATTCTTCATAGGACAATGTCATCAGCTCATCATTTTTATTACTGCTTTCATCGACCTAATCTAAATCATAACCACATCCTAAATACCTAGTGGACCTTCTTAAATGAGGCCACATTACATTTATTCCATGCTAACTAACTAGTGGGCCTTATTTAATAATAACAACCATAATGGACCCAATCCACTTTACATTGAATGAGCACCATAACTATACCATTACTAGTTTAATGGGCCTTTTTCCCCTCCACCCCCCGAATCCAATCCAATTTAGATTGAATGACCACCATAACTATACCATCACTATTCTAATGGGCCTTTATGCCCCCTCCCAGCACCCTCGGCCCATTACACCTATACGAAGGATCCCAACATTCCATACCCCTTTGGAAAGCGTTTACCTCAATCCTTGTAGTGAGGATGTACAACAATAAATGAGGGTCCCATGTATGGTTTCTAATCACAAATATGAAGTAGTCCAAAGAGATAGGGTCCCATGTGCAAGGGTTTGTCTCAATGCTCCAGTAGTCCAAGAAGTTCATCTATAAATCTAAGTCCCATGTACGATTGATGACCACCATGCTAAAATAATCAGTGTCCCATGTGCAAGTACTAACTGCAATGCTAAAAGAATCCAAAAATCTCATCCATAAACTTGGATCCCATCCCTGGTAGTTCATTTTGACAGCCAAATGATGACTCTTGAGCTCTCGTATTATGCGTGTGATTTGATCCTCCCAATTTTTTTCCATTCTTTGTATCTATGAGGCTTTGGGGGAATTGAATATTGATCAAAAGAATAACATAATATCAAATAAAACCCCCAAAAATCTTCTATCCAATGACATTGGTCTAGTTGCAATATGGGTGCTCTGTCAAAAGATATATTCTCTACAATATTGATGCTTCTCACAAAAACGACCCTAGAATAACTTACTTTAACTCAACGATATCTCCACTTCCTAGACTTTGATTGGAACCATTTGTTTTTTAAATTGGGTGTTTTTTCAAGAGGAATTGAAATCTATACTTGGTTTTCCCATATTATTCACATAAAGCCACAGGAATATATCTAAATGTTTCTACCTCTTTTTTCTTAGGAAAAAATATGCAAAAATAAGGAAAACAAATTCTTCCACTTTCTTTCCGAAGAAAGAGCTCCAATACTAATTGTTATCTACCTTAGTTATAAAAATTAAATTGCATATAATATATCCAAGCTTAAGATTGTAAAGTCCCATTTACTTGATTATATAAAAATATCCTTCAGGCATGGCAACACTATACAATGATCCTTTTGGAAGAAATCCACTATTGCTCACTTTCCTCTTAAGGTAAGGTGACGTCTCGTTGAGCTAATCTTGAACACAAAATACTTCAATACATATCCATATACTTCAATACATATCCATAAGGACTATTTCTCTATTTATAGCTAACTAGAGAACCCTAATCATAACCACCTCCTAACTACCTAATGGACCTTCTTTAATGAGGCCACATTACATGTATTCCATTCTAACTGACTAATGGATCTTATTTAATAATAACATTCATAATGGACCCATTCCACTTTACATTGAATGACCACCATAAATATATCATCACTACTCTAGTGTTCCCTTTGGCCCTCTAATTACACCCCTAGGGAGGATCCCAACATCTAGCCATCAACCATTGTGGCACTCTCTTCTCCTCAATAACACAACGAAAACATTTAAGGAATCTCCTACAAGGATCTAATCTCACTCACGCCAACCCATTTATGTCATGACATAGCCAATATGCTCACTATTGAGCAATCTAGGCTCTCATATAGACATCAACTGTCATGAGCTTCTCTTCTATGTCATATCACAAGGGAGATATCCATTTTCTCTACTCCATAGTCCCTTGGATATCTTCTTCCCTTCCAATGTAGGAAACAAGAGTCCAACATTATTGGTTTCACACTTTGAATGACCTAAAGGAAACCACTTAGTTCAAAATATCCATGACCAACACTAATAAGGTTGCAGGTTTTAATGGTGTTTACTTCACCTCTTGTGGACATTCCAACCATGGTTTTTCCCTCAAAACCATCCAATTTCATATCATTTCTTATAAGCAAATCCCCCACTCCCCATAGTTTTTTCCTAGCCATAATTCCATGGGGATTTTTCTTTGTTTGCATGCATAAAACCATGTTTCCACACAAGTTCCTCCATGAACAATGAGAAGAAGAGAATTTGGATAGGAAAATGGATAATGCACGTGGGAAAGAAATGTTCTTAGGTAGAATGGAGAGTCTAAGAATCATTCATGAATGAGGGTGAATAATGGTTTCCCCCCAAGTTTATTCTGCATAAGACAAAGCGTGCCCTTCCTAAGAAGCATGAGGAAACATCCAAAAGAACACCCAATTAAAAGATGAGTGGGAAATATTTTTAAGGAATCATGGGAAAGGAAGTTTTTACTTCAAAGGGCAAGTGTCAAACCATATCACCCATGCACCCCCTTTCCTCTTTCGCTCCTATGGTATCATGGTCCCCTTGTTACTTCTCAGGAAACCTTTTATGTGGATAATATATTACCATTGTCATATCATAAGGACACCATGGAAATCATAAAAGTCACACCATAATCCTTTCCAACAATTGAAAGCCATCTAAAATTCAATATTCAGACCACTAGGAACATTCACAACTCATTGACCTTATTTATACACAACCCAAATCATTCTGCATCGCAACTACGACGAGTAATTTACAAATTTGGAAAGAGAAACGACTATGTTACACATTTGGAAATAGAGAATACAGCATGGAAATAGAGACGACAACATGGAAAGAGAGACATCAACATGGCAATAGCGACGTTATCGGGCAATATGGAAAAAAAAAAAAAAAAATCCTCTATTTTTCGACAGTATGGCCAATTTTGTCCATAACGTCGAAATTTTTACAATATGTACTAGTGCAAGGATATATTCAAAAGGAATATCTCAAGATGAAGAAGATGAGCAAGTCTATGCAAAAAAGTTCAAAAAGACATGAAAGTAAGAAAAAATTTGATTCAAGAAAGAAATTCAATCATAAGAGAGATATGTCAAAAGTACAATGTTATGGATGCCACGAATATGGCCACTACAAAATTGATTGTCCTAAACTAGAAAAGAAGAGAAAGGAAGAACACCATGCATTAGTTGCTAATGATGAAGTAGCTTCAAATAAATCCAAGCATGAAGAAACAAAATTTTTCTACTAATTAGTTCTTGAAGGACCTCTTGAAGACACCATGTGGAACTTGGAGACAAGAACTCTTATGTAGTCAAGGGAATTGGAATCAGGTAAAAATGTTCATATTAGCAATTTTTTATATGTTCCTGGTTTGAAAAAGAATTTTAGTATCTATTTCTTTCTTGGAAGAAAAAGGAGATAGAATATCCTTTGTCAATAGAAAATTTCTTATATAAGATTCAAAAATAGAAGATGCTCGAGTTATTGAGTTTTGTGAAGGAAGATTGTATAAACTTCTAGGTCAGAGTGCCCAAGCCCTTGTACATGATGAACTCAATCCTCGTAAGCTATGGTATAGAAGGTATGTTCACCTTCATTATTAATAATTTTCATCTCTAAAACAAATGGTTGTAGGTATACCAGAACTACAATCAGTGCACGAAGATGTTTACAGAAGAAGTGCATTAGGAAAAATATTATGAAGCCATTCCCAATAAGTGAGAATAGATCCAAGGAGATATTGAATCTGATACACTCATATGTATGTGTTCCTATTCCAGTGAAGTCTCTAGGAGGATATCTTCACTATGTGACATTCATTTATGAATTCTCAAGAAAGACCTAGATGTGTCTATTAAAGACAAAAGATGAAGTATTTAGCAAATTCCAAGAATTCAAAACTAAAGCAGAAAAACCTAATAGACAAGAAAGAATGGAAGGAAGCTATGATGGAAGAATATCAATCCATCATGATGTATGGGAAATTGTTCCTAGACCTGAAGGAAAGTATTAAAAATATTGATAAATACAAGGCGAAATTCATGGCTAGAGGGTTCTCCCATCAGGAGGGAGTAGACTGCGATAAGACATTTTCTCCTGCTTCCAGATGTACCTCTACATCTCTTGTAGCATCCATGGGTTGGATTTTACATCAGATGGATGTAAAGACTACTTTTCTCAATGAAGTAATTAAGGAAGAAGTATACATAGAGAAGCCTCAAGTTGTTAAGGTGCAGAGCCTCTCATTATTCTGTGTAAGAGGGAGCTAGCCTCTAAATTTGATATAAAGGATCTTGGTCTCATACATTATTATTTGGGACTAGAATTACGGAAGAAGCATGGTGAAATCTTCTTAGGGAAAGGGAAGTATGTTGTAAATATCCTTCAGAAGTTTGGGATGATGGATTGCAAATCCATAGAAACTCCCATGGTGACAAATATGGGGAAATTGCGAGACTCTAATTATGATCCAATAGACTCGTCCATGTACTGATAGTTGATTGGCTCGTTGATGTATTTGGTGATTACCCAGTCGGGCATTTTCTTTGTTGTGAATACATTGAGCCAGCTCTAGGTGGAACTTAGACATGAGCATTGGATAGTTGCAAAGCATATTTTAAGATATCTTCATGGGACACTAAACTATGGTTTGAGATATTCCTCAAACAGTGATATACAATTGTATGGATTTACTGATTCGGATTGGGCAAGGAGTGCAGATGGCATAAAAAGTACTTCTGGTGTATGTTTCATTTTGGGATCTGCTATGATATAATGGGCTAGTAGGAAACAGGAGTTTGTTTCACTCAACACTACATAAGCATAATATATTGTAGATTTTGATGCTTGTACGGAAGCAGTATGGCTCTATAAGCTAGTTTCTGGACTATTTTATCAGGTGTTGGATTTGAATGTGATATATTGTTGTGTGAAGCTTTCAATGAACCCCGTGTTCAATGACAATTCGAATCATATTGAGATCAAGTACTAATTTATCCATGATAATGTCCAGAAGGAAGAAGTGATTCTCCAGTACATCTCCACCAATGAGCAGACAACTGATATTTTGATGAAGCCTATGTCCAAGATAAAGTTTGCATACTTGATGGACAAGCTGGGAATCATGGATATCACTCCCTTGGTTGAAATGGAGGATATGACTTCCTCGTTTGGGAGGGAGTGTTGATGGACAAACATTCTCCCCATGGAGAATGATCAAGATTGACAGATTGTTGATTTGTATGATGCTAGTAAAACTTAGATATGATACAGATGTCCTGATATGCATCATGATAGTACAACTTATATATGATGCATTGGATTCATGCTATTACATCTTAGAGACGATGCTTATGCCTGATTCGCATCATGCTAGATATGATCATGCTAGTACAACTTAGATATTATGCAGAGCATCATGTTAGTACAACTTAAATATTATCATACATCTTAGAGATGATGTAGGTGACTCGCATCATGATAGATATGATCATGCTATCATAGCTTAGATAAGATGGAGCGCATCATGCTAGTACAACTTAGAGATGATCATACAACTGAGAGATGATGCAAAGGCATTTATCTACATCATGCGAGTACATATTATATATGATGCATTTGTATCATGCTAGTATGACTTAGAGATGATGTAGATGGTACTCCAAATCATGCCAGTACAACTTAGATATGATGCATTCACATCATGCTAGTACGACTTAGAGATGATAAAGTGGAGAGGATGGTTCTTATAGCCATTGACGACATTCAACATCTGTTGGGACAATAATTCTTCTAGGACGTATGTCCAGACTAGAATAATGGTCCTTGTATTACTCAGTTGAGTGAGTGACTTATTTATCATCATTCCTGATTACTCATTTGGAGTATGGCCTCAAGAGATGATGCAGTTGATGATACTGATAGTGGTGATGTTTTTCGTGATTTGATCCACGTGATAATGAGATAGCCTATGTGGCTATGATGATGCTACTTGTTAATACCTCCCTATCTAGAAGGGAGTGTTTATATTATGCTAGATACGGGAGGTATCAACCTCCATGTGTAACCTTTGACTATATTAGAATATTCTAGAAGCTAGAGAAACTCTAAACATATGTGTAGAAACCCTAGAAGACAAGTTGGATCAATAAAATAATTAATATTGAAGTATTAGCCTCTAAAAGGAGAAGTCGTCCTATATAGGTGATAAAGAGAACTATACATAGAGGGCACTTGAGTTCATTTGGTGACACACTCACACTCATGTCAAGTGGTGTGCAAGTCTAGAGGAGGAGTGCAGCTGCAACTACTGCAGCTGGGTTTTTGTCTTGGTTTTTGATTTGTGGACTTTCTTCTTGGTGCGCTATCCTTGGAGAGAGAGGTACTCTATCTCTTGGTTATCTATTGGGTTTGGTATTGTTTGCAGAATTATTCTATCTACCAAGGTTACAATGCTCGAGGGTGGTTGTGTGCCTATGGTTGGGTGACAATATTGAAATATTGTCTATGGTTAAATGATCACATCTTAACAGTTAGGGTCATGCACATATTTCTTTAATAATGATACATGAAATACATTATGCACTCTCATGGATGTAGACAATGCTATCATGTATGCAACCATCCCTATCTTTTATAATATTTCAAAAGGTCCACAATATCTTTTTTCCAAATTTGTGAAACTTCCTAATCTTAGTGAACTTATTTTCACCTTCACTTTTAAAAACACATGCTTTCGCACTTTAAAATATCTAAGCACTATATTCTTGTTTGCATAAATTTTCTACCTATCTTAGGTAGCCTTTAAATTCTACTTAATCTTCGTCATCTTCTCTTATATTGGATTATCCCAACTCATTGGCTTGTTACACTTTCTACCATACAATGCTTCAAACGAGCTCATTTTTAATGAGGCTTGATACCCATTATTGTAAGAAAATTCAAATAAATGAATATAATCCCCCCACTTTGATGGTTTGTCCATCACATGCATTCTAAGCATGTCCTCAATTATTCTTTTAGTCCTCTCGGGTTTACCATATGACTCTTGGTGATACATTGTACTGAAATTTAGATTTGTCCCAAAGCCTTTAAAAAAACCTTTCCAAAAATTGGAGGTGAATTTTGGATCTTTATCTAAAACTATTTCCTTAGGAACTCCATGTAGCTTGACAACTTTGTTCATATAGATTTCAGCAATATTTTTTTCCTTGTGTGTTATCTTCACAGGAATAAAATCTGATGTCTTAATCAATTTATCCACCACCACCATGATAGAATCATGTTGCTTCGTTGTTATGGAAAGCTTAGTAATAAAATATACTATGAAAACTTCCCACTTCCATTCTGGAATAGGAAATAGCTGCAATAACCCAGTTGGATTCCTATATTCTACCTTCACCTCCTGACACTCTAGACATCTGGCTATGTAATTATCCACTTCTTTCTTCATTCTTGGCCAAAGGTGTTGGCTTATTATAGATCCAATTGGTTTATGATATATTGGGTTCCAATCATATGGCACATTTTTCATTTCCCTCATCACCACATTTTTCAGCTCACTAGAATTAGACACATATATCTTTTATTTGTACATGAGAACTCCATTTTATTTCAGCTCATAATAATTAAATTTCTACTAAAAATTATCTTGTTGTAATGTTTATTTTATTCTCAAGTATCGTTGATCTGAATTTGTTGATGAAATAATTTTATCTTTCATATCAGTCATGTACATGTTAATGGTTGCAATATGCATTTCATATGCCCTTCTGTTGAGTGCATAAACCACTTGATTTTCTTTGCCTTTGATATGCTTTATTTCAAAGTCATGTTCACTAAGAAATTTCAACCATGTAGTTTGTTTGGCATTTAATGTGGGTTGTCCAAAAAAATGTTTGACACCACATTGCTCCATCCTTAGCTCAAATTTCCTCCCCATGAGATAATGTCTTCACATTATTAAATGCATGTATAATTGTTGCTAATTCCAAGTCATGTGTAGCATAATTCATCTCATGCTCTTTTACTTTTTTGGACTCATGGCATACTACATTATCGTTTTGTGTGAGGACTCCTCCAATTCCTTCATAGCATGCATCAATGCATAGAAAACAATCTTCATCCGGATCTACAATATTCAATATTAGCACACTTGTCAATAGGTCTTTCAACTACTGAAATCTTTCTTCACACTTGGGATTCCATTCAAATTTCACTCCCTTCTTTTGCAAAGAAGTGATTCAGATTGCAATCTTTGAGAATCCTTTTAAGAATCTTCGATAATAACTGGAAAGACCCATGAATGATCTGACCTTTGTCATATTTCTTAGCATTGGCCATATTCTAATGGCCTCTATCTTCTTAGGATCAACTGTTAACCTTTTTGTTGAAATTGTATGCCACAAGTAGTGAATCTTGTTTCAATAAAAGATGCACTTGCTTAGCTTAGCATACAATTTATGCTCTCTTAAACCTTTTAGCACCATTCTTAAATGATGCTCACGTTTCTCTTCTGACTTAGAGTAGATGAGTATATCATCCAGGAACACAATTATGAACTTGTCTGTTTATTCCCTGAACACTCCATTCATCATACAAAAAAATAGTTGGGGCATTAGATAGTCCAAATGGAACTACCATGAACTCATAATGCTCAATCTTGTCCTAAAAGTTGTCTTATTGATGTCATCTTCCTTTATCCTCACTTGATGATAACCTGATCTCAAGTCAACCTTGGAAAATATTTTTTCACTTTTTAGCTGATAAAATAAGTCATCAACCCCTGGAAAAGGATATTTGTTCTTTATGGTGATCTTATTCAGATGTCTGAAATCAATACACAACCTTAAGGTTTCATCTTTCTTCTGTAAAAACAATATTGGGACTCCCCAAGGTGACACACTTGGGTGTATATACCTAGTCTTTAATAGCTCTTTGAGCTACATCTGCAACTCCTTCAACTCTGGTGTGCCCATTCTATATGGTGTCTTGGACACTCGGGAAGCTCCTGGCACCAAATCAATAGAGAAATCAATGCCTCTCTTTGGTGGAAATCCCAGGATTTCCCCAAAAACATATTCAAAATCCCTTAAGACTATATGGTCTTCAATACTTGCCACTTTATCTTAGGTTGTCTCTTCCATATGGGCTGCCAAAATCTGACATCCCTTCCTGAAAATATTTTGCAACTACATGGTTGAAATTTATCGAATAGCTACAACTCTTGGAATGCCTTCAACCTTGTCTTTCTTTCCTTCTTCATCAAGAAAAGTGATTGTGTTGTTGTAATAGTCTAGGAAAGCATGGTGTTTTTCCAACCAATCAATGCCAATTAGACAATCATATGAACCCAATGGAATGATATTCATATTTACCTTTGTGTTGAGTCCATTCATGTCTATTAGACAATCTTTAACTAACTCATTGATTTTCCTCTTAGCCCCTATGGCTAACTAAAATAATCAAGATTTATTATGGTTACTCCTTTGCAAGTGAAATATTTCAACTATGTTAGAGTTTATGTAACTATGGCTAGCTCCAGAATCAATTAAAATTGTTATGGGATGGTTATCAATCTTACATTCCACTTAAATCATGGGGGATTGATATTTTTATTTATTGTTGTCCAAGGCTACATAAATCCTTGGCATTATTCCTCCCACATTGTAAATTGTTTTGTCCTCTTGAAAGTTGTGGATAGTCCTCATTCTTTCTTCTTTATGAGGGCAGTCCCTATATAAGTGATTTCCCTCACATCCCCAACATTGTACAAGCCGCTACCTTGGCCTTTTCCCAAATGAATATGAAATCTTGTACTCATATTGGGTTGATTGACCTTGTTTGTTTTCTTGGGATTTTCTCTCGAAAAGGGTGGCTTAAAACCTTTCTTCCTTTGATACTTCTTACCCTTCATATTTTCATTCCAAGATTTTTGGAAAATTGGCCTTCCTCTTCTTTGCTCATAAAGATGTTTTTCTCCCCTTATGGATTCCTCTAAAGTTCTAAGGTTATCATATTGTACCTTATTACTATAGATAGAGGGTAACCCACTTACAAACCTTTGGATTTTTACCTTTTCATTCTTTATGAAGTCAACATACTTCAGCAACTCAAAGAACATTTTATCATATTCATCCATTGTCATACTTCCCAACTTGAGATCAAATAACTCTTTCATATTCATTTCATAATAAGGCTCGGAAAAATATTTCTCTTGGAAATATCATTTGAATTTCCTCCATGAGATCCTCTTCTAATCAAGGTGCTTAGCTTTGCTAAGTTGATCCCACCATATGTGTCACATACCCACTACGGCAACCTAGATTTTTCATCTTTTCTTCGAGGGACATTATCCCCGAATTTCTATGGGGCCTA
>JASDQU010012681.1:396137-412037 GCA_032191745.1 Picea mariana | reverse complement strand
GGTAGGTTGCAATTCTAGCTTCTACCCTTTAGGTGTAATCATGCAGCTAGAAATATATTTTTATTTCCAACAACCAGGCCTCAACCTCTTCTCCTTTCATGTGCTCACCATTGCAAGTTGGTGGCTTAATTTTCTTTAGTTCACCTTGCAAGATGCCTTCCTTAGGCCTTCTTCTCTGCCTATGAATAGGAGACACACTTGGGCTTCTCCCTGGCCCTAAACTTGCATAATTTATTCTGGTGGATTTCCTTAGAGAATGATGGCAATCTATCATGCTTCATGAATTCCTATCATCCCCATGATCATCCTTTCTACTATAGGATATGGATGTGATCACTTGTCTAGCACTAGCTTGTTTCTTGGTACCATATTCCTTGTTAACTTGCTTATGCAACATATTTATAATTTGAATTATCTCTTCCTGATCCTTCATAATCCTTTCATTATCTTCCCTATAGCTCTACACTTCTCTATGCAAGATTCTCATATTATAGGCTCCTGCCTATCTCTCTTCCCATTTGACTCAGTCCCAAAATTTCCCATGCTGAAATGAAGACCTATAGCCTCTTCCTCATGGTTTTAATATCCCTAGGTATCCTCCATAACTCCAATCCTCATATAAGAACCAATTTTTTTTTCCTGTACCTATAATTCTACAAGAAATGTGCATGTAATAATTATAGTTAGAACATGCATAACATAAAGCATTTTTCAATTAGAATATAGGTTATTCTTCATCCCAATTTATGAATGACACAATGCACTATGTCAATAGGTTATCCCTTAAACACATTCCTCTCCAAAAAAACTCTCCAATGGTTGTAGTCGTGCCTCATTTTGAGTTCTGAGCCAAAAGTTACAACATTCACAAGTTGTAATTTACCCTCACTTATTGCTGCATAATTGTTTTATTACTTTCTGAGAAATTTTTAGCACTCAATTCAAAATTATGGGTAGATATATGTCTTCTCCTCCTCCAAACCTTTCCAGAGACTATTCACTTGCTCAAATCTAAGCTTTGAGTTGAAATTTATGGTCCGGAGAAGTTTAGGTTGTTTTTCCTAATTTATCCATGTATGTTATAGGTGTCTTCTTTCTCTTCCTGCACATTTTTAGATACCCATATCCCAAATATGGCTCTAGGGATATATTTTATGATTTGTAAGCTATCTATAGACTACTCTTGAGCCCCAAACAAACTTTTGAGCAAATATTTATGCCCTTTGGAAGTAAATCGGTGTCGAAATTTTACCTTAACCATTTCAGTTGTAACTTTCTCATTCGAGCTTTGTTTTGCACCTAGAGTAGCTCTTTAGATAGCTCTCTCTGAGTTGTTTTATTTAAGCTATGGAGACTAGATGTACCTTGTTACACTTTTTTTTCATGGGTTTTGATTTCCTAAAAACATCGTTTAGGGCCTTAAAATCGCCCTACAAGTTTAAGACCTTCAAAATCCTAAAAAAAATCATTAAAAATGATTGTTATACTATCATAACAGCTTTTACATATGACTCATCAGTCTCAAATTAGGTGAAATATGATCCATTGATCCGCTAATCCTTTCCAAACCACGTGGATCAATTTCCATCGTCGATCAACAACTTAAATCAATCTGGACCGTTGATCCGAGCTCCATTGGCAATCAGTGATCAACGATTCTTTTTGGCAACCAAACATTCTCATGAATCACCCCGATGCCCGATCATCGACCGTCAACCATCAATAATTTTTCTTGGCAAACAATTGCAATATATTGCTAAATCGACTGACCCAACCATTGGCCATTGGCCATCGACAATTTGCATTAGCAGATGAAACACCTTACCAATTTGGCCAACCTGACCATTGGCCATTCTTGGATGACGTGGCATTACACATGGATACTGACATGGAATGAAACATAGATTCTAACATGGAAATATATATGACTTGGCATGATACATGGATGTTGATGTGGCATGACACGCCATCACCCTCTTTACTTCATTGGCCATTGGTAGTTTCCTTTGGATGAACTGACACATGACCGAATCAGTCAATACTTGACCATCGACCATCAATGATTAGCACTTTCTCTTTCTCGATTGGCACACTTCTCTGAATCCACTGACACCCGACCATCGGTTGTCGATTATTTTTTTTGGCAACTAAAACACTTCACCAATTCATCCAACCCAACCATCGGTCATCACCGAATTCTCTTGGTCAAATCCAACACTTAGAAATTTTTACCAAATCTCAGATGAATTTGGATCATCGATCTCTCATTTGAAAATGATCTCGGTCTTTGTTCTATCAAACTTCACCCAACTTTGTCGAAACCCAATCATTGGCCATCGATCATTAGAGATTTATTTTGGCCGAACCAAACTCATCAATCCAACCATCAACCATTGGCGAATTATGTTGGAGAACTTCCACACTTAGAAATTTTTTGCCAAATCCCTAATGAATCTAGGTTGTCGATCGATCATCCAAATTTATCTTGACCATTAATCTTCTCTAACCTCCCATCGACCAAAAATGAATCTAGACCACCGGTCTATCTCATTTTCCCAACTGTCGAAATGAATCTCAAACGTTGATCTACTCAACCTTGCTAATTCCAAAAACCTTATAAATTTTTAAATTTATTAAAATGAATCTGGGTCGTTAATCTCGAGATCAAACAAGATCTCGATCGTCGATTAATCAATCTATGCCCAGCACTACAACGACCATTAAACACGAATTTCAGCCTTCTAGGTCGAATTTTGACTCTGTAACTTTTCATATTTTCTCCATTAAACCTCTATTCAAAGGTTACAAGGAAAATCCAATATGAATTTGCTCACGAATTTGGGGATTTAGCTCTAACTTGTCACCATTTTTCTCCAATTCGCATAAACTGAAATCTACAACAATGAATTTTCCCAATTCATGTTGGTCGTTGGTCTATATGGGTCCAACGTTTGAACCAGAAGCTCTGATACCATTCTGTAATGTCCCCCAGCCCAGTCGAGGAACATTACTATGTGGAGTACTGATAAAAATCAGAATTTACTTCTAATTAATTTCACGTAGCTTAATATCTATGCATTACAACAAAATTTCACTATTTCTTGATACCATTTATTTGATGCATCTACATCATGCTAAAAATGACATGAATGCAACTAGTAAACTCAAATACAACAACATATAAATCAATCTTATACACATAGTTCATGCACAACAATTTAACTCATAAATACAACACGTAAATAGATGAAACACTTATCTCTTAATTCAGTTGTACAACCAGCTGCTTGGGACGGATGTTCCACCCAACCATAGACCTATTGTTCCAAATCTCAACAAACATTCACCCCCAAGATGGGGCTAGCAATCCAAAAAAGAGGGTGGTCTCTCACTCTCCACTCACAACTCAAAAATCCCACAACCCACTGGTATTCTCCTATTGTTATCCTGATTTTCTGCAATCTCTCTTCCTATTGAACTTCCCAACCCAAGGAATGTACCCTTTAATTGATATTAGTCTCTTAAGTGTCCCATTTATTTATCATGGTCTCTCTAGAACAGGTAACTAGGAATCTCTCTACAGGGAACTCAAGGGAAATCACTGGTAGGAAAACTACCAGCAAACAACAACAAACACTTGTTGTTATAGTGAAACTCACACATGAATTCACTCTTCATACCTAACAACCCATCCCTTCGGTTTTTTGCTCCAAATACGATCGAGAAACACTCTCACATGCTCCAGAATTATCCCTCTATGGTTTGTTTTTATTATCTAAATATCCATGACTTTCAAGATTGGCATGTGGCTGAGATGCCATGACCCATGGGAATCTAAGTCATCAAAATAACATGGAGATCACACTCGGCCTAGACCACACTAGCCCTTAACATTTATGGATTTGAGGTGTCCATAGAGGTTTTAAACCATTGACTTCAGTCACAGAGTTCCTTATCAATGCACTCCCTCACCAACTACTCTACACCATTGGGGCAATTCTCCCTCCATGGTTGCTCTAGCTTCCAACTCTTCTTTTTTGTTCTCTGCTTGTTGTTCATGCAAAAACTTGACTATCCAAAACTGTTATAATTGGCCATACGAATTTCCTCTCCTTTGGCTTGCTTACTTGACTCACACACTTCCCCAAACTAATTGTACTCATCCCCCATGCTCCCAATAACCATGGGATGTGACATCTCATGCATTCAATGATTGGTTTTGGGGACACTCAATTAGAAAATATAGTTTAATACACAATGATAATAAAAATTTAGGAATGTGGGTTGAATTAATAGACATGGGTAATTCTCCCTTGGGCCCCTCTTAGACATTTTCCCGAAACTTCCCCTCTCTTATGGATTAATTCAACCCCCTTCTTTTTCCATGTCCCCTCAGCAACCAACATCACATTTTATTATTAAAATTCAAAAATACATTTTGAATATACATCGCTTGGTTGTAGCGATACATTATATCTACATTAAGCATTAATTAAACTAGGGATTATAGTGGGGATATTACAATTCCATCATCCCCTAAGTCTTTACCCCTCAAGATAACATCAGAATGTTATTTCATTCAATGGACCAAGTGGATAGTATTAATAGTGCACATGCGTCAAACACATGGACTGGAGTGTTAAGGACATAGCCCATTGGTATCTATATGAGTTTGTTAATGGGGTAGTTTATTAAGTTACCCCCTGTATTAATTTCCGATTCAAGAGGTGGGACTGTTTCATCCAAGAGGAGGGTGAGAACGAAGGCTATTTGTGTTCTGGTTCATGGATCTCAGTGCTCATTCCAAGGTAATTTTTTGGTTTTCTCCTTGTTGGTAGATCTCTAGCTCACGACTTTGGAAGAAATTGCTCATATGCCAGTTAGGTTTCTATATCAACTAGTGGTTCTAGTAAGAATTTGGTCTTCTTGGGCTTTGCTTTCATGATATAGTAAGAAACAGAGAAATATCTAGGGGCTAAATTTCACCCATGGGCTAGTTTTACAAAAAAATGATTCACCATTTCCCATTTTATTCACCTAAATTTTATGGAATAAAAATATTTTACTCTAAAAATAACCAAAATTTTCTAGAAACTATATAAAATCCTTAGAAATTTCAATATTTTTACAAAAACATCTCCAAACATTTTATGGTTGGAATTTTAAGAATTAGTAAGATTTTCCAAGGTTTCTAGAATTTAAGATAGGTATGGATCCTTAAAAATTTCCTGGCAAAAAATATTTTTCGCATAGACCCTCTATGGAGTTTTCATTTGGTGTTGTGTTGTGAGTGGATTGGCTATTTTTCTTTGCTTGTGGAGAGAGGGGATTGGGAATTTTATTCCCAACCCCTCGATTTGGCATATAGTCTATATTTTCCTTGTCCTTTTTTGTCATTGTTGTGTCTAGTTGATTGTTCAAGATTGTTTTCCAAGTCTATTGGGTTCCTTAGGATTTGTTCTTCTAGTATTGGATATCTCGTGAATTGGTGGTTTTCCTCAATCAGTGGAAGTTGAGTCCTGGGAATTTCATTCCCAACCTCCTTTTTTAGCCATATGATGTTGTTATTTTAACTTTGTCTTTATATAAAAGAGTTTGGTTTCAACTACTTTATTCCTCTTCAAATATTATCATCATTTTCAAGTTTGAAATCAACCCTTTCCTAGGCTCTCTAGTTAATCCTAGTCATAGCAGTAATTTTTGGTTTCCATCACTTTATCGGCTTTGGGGCCTCATGGATCCCAATGATCTCAGAGGAATTTGCAGGGTCTTGAGGAGGCACAAAGAGACCCCGTTGAGAAATGGAATTTCCTTCGGGTCCTTCTTTGTCATTATTCATAATCTAGAAAGACAATTGCAAGACCAAAATGCCAAAATAATGGACACCCTAGAATAATATGCAAAAAAAAATCTCAGAGATAGAAGCTAAGTGTTACAAGTTGAGGTGCTCAGTTTAGTAGATAAGTGTTGACTAAAAAATGGTTTTATGGTCTTAAGGTCAACCTCATGAGGATATGAATCCCCTTGCATTTTTAGAGAGGTGGTACTCCTCTTGTTCTTATGATTCCAAAAAACTAAAATGAAGCAAAACAAAGTCTGAGAAAGACCAGACTTAATATTTACATATAAGGAAAACAATACCTGAGATTTGGGACCAGGTGTTAAAAGAAACTCATATGTACAATATCTACAATGTGAATATATAAGATGCCTACAAAATATAAAGGACTGATATATCCATCACAACATTCATCAAAACATTTAACAATACCACAAATAGAGAGAACAAGAAATGGATCTCAAATAAAAGAGAGATTTAAATTATATTTCAATAAAGTACCAAAAATATTATGATAGATAGAACATTTGGTAACTTAATGTTCTGTTCAAAGTCTTTGAGAATACAACAATTTAATATCCCAAGTAGCTCTCTCGGGGTCTCAAAAATAATAATGAGTCTTTAAATACAAAGTAAATGTCTTTAAAGAAAGTAAAATGTGTTCGCCCTTCAAAGAGGACTGGGATTGGCTCCCGTGGACCATAAAATGAAAAGACCGTGATGGATAAATATCATATATTCACTTGCTTGCAGTTCGCTCCTTTATAGACATCACTTGTGGTTGAGGTGGCATAATTGTTCTAATTGTTTATTGATTCTCTAGTTCACTAATTTAAATTAATGCCTTTTTCAACCATTCCTCAATGTACTCTCTCAAAGGTGTCATGATGATTTCATGTATGGTTTTAATCTTGAACAACTGTCTTTTGAATTGCCTCAGGTCTAGTTCTTATTGATGCAATGTGTCAACCACCTCATCATTTCTATTGATATACCGAACCAACCATCTTTCAACTTCATCCTCGGAAAAGTCTATGGTTTCGGTAAATTCATTAGCCTGAGCAACTTTTAATGCTTTAAGTTGTCCCATTAAATATTTTTTGGTTAAGATCACGGTATTCATCAATAAATCGGGACCATATAATTCGTCGGTAAGACCCACAAGCTTAAGAAATAAATCACTCTTTTAATTCCTTAGGGCATCGGTTTCATTTATCATTTCTCTTAATTCTTTAATTCTCCTTAACCAACAAGTAATAATTTGCTTCATACAATAAGGAGAAGGAATATTTTTTCCTTTCTTCAGGCTTCATTTAAATTGGAAACTTTAGCTGAAAATATATTTACAGCTTCCTTGAAAAATGATTCATCGTTCTCCAAATCTTTCTGTAGATATTCTTTGAAACTCTCTATTCTGGAGGAAAAGCTAGCAAATATTTTGGGAAAGCTCCCAGATTTCCTGAATTATATCAACCCGTTTTTGTATGGCATCATCAACATATTTTCTTACAACCTACAATAAACTTGATGGGCCTTTGTGTTACATATTTCCTTCGGGGATCTCCTCCAATTCAAGTATAGGTTGCATAGAACTTAAGGGTTTTGGGAACATTGGTGTTAGTACCAGAGCAACTTCTAATTCTTTTACTCTTTTCTTTAGTTCCAAATTCTCTTTCTCCATTTTGTCAATTAACTATCTTAATGCATCTCTAATAGCTCCATGAGAATCTGCAATTTTAGATGGTGCTACTCCATCAAAGTCAATAGAAGATTTCCATCATCTAGATGACTTTTTATTCTTGGTATTAACTTTTTCTAACAATAAATTTTTGGTTTCACGATTGTAAGTCACATGGTGCAAAGTGGAAAACTCCTCTTCAAATACATCAGGATCCTAAGTCATAATAGCATCAACTAGTTCTGTCATCTCTAACAACCTTTGTGCATACCAGTCAGGCTCTTCAATGATTTCATCGATGCCCATAGCATGGGGACTTTCCTGGTCTTCTGGTGCATTTATTTCCATTGATGACATATTTCTTTTTCTTTTTATAGGAGTGTGTGCAACATGTGCTTTCTAAGGGATGTTTCTTGGTGGGTTTTTATCTCCACCGTCATCTAAGCCTCCAACTAGTGTTTTTCTAGTATCCATTCCACTGGTTTTGTTCTCCATTCTTGATGGAGTGCTTCTTTGAGATGTTGTCGGTGAGTTATGGTTTTGATTTGTTGTTTCTCTGGTGTGTTGTTTGTATCCCCTCATTTGTATTATTTACTTCTCTTGTATTCTTTGAATTTTGGTAGGCCACTAGTTCCCAAAGATCCAGATTATCTCTGCCACCTTCTTGGAATTGTTCAATTTTGACTAAGTGTGAAGCATACCCAACTAATTGCATATGTGTGGTGAATTTTCTATCTGGTTCAAAACCTTTGACAAGTTTGGCTTCCTTCAAACCCATTTGTTCGTGATGTTCTCCCAACTCATTTACGTGAGTTAAGTGTTTAACAATACAATCCCCAATTTTCCATGGCAGGGGTATAAACAGTTTTTTTCTTTTGTCATGGAAGAAATGGGCCCAAGTTTTGTATCTTATGCATACTTCTCCAAAAAATAGTTTATCTGATGTATAAAATGGTAAGAGGAAAGGTTTCTCCTTACTCCAAAATACTCTAATTACAGTGAATTCTTCGGACAACTCATAAATCCCTTTTCCAGTGAGGAAGGAAGCTGCTTCTAAGGATAGCCTTGATGTGCTCTGTCCAAATATTAACCTTTTGAATTATGAGATGAAATTGTTGTGGACTGGGTAAAAACTGTATTGGCCCTTATGTCTATACAAAATTGAATACCACGCATAAACTGGCTCTAACTTAAAATCCACATGTTTTGTACGAGGAAAATCTTCAAAAACATTGCCAGAAGCGATGGAAAAAATGAGGTAAGAAGCCATATAGAATTTATGGGTCTTTGAGGTTATTCAAATGGAAAGAGATTTCACTTGAAATTAGATAACCCCAATCGATGATAGATTTTTCATGAAGGGAATAATGCATAGCATATATGACATTTCTTGTTATAAACATAGTAGAGTCCAATCTCAGAATGCGGGCAAATAGCCAAGAAAATTCTCTGTATGGGTATTTTAACAAGTTTACCTCGATTCTATAAGTACCAAGGTTGTAGGTTAGATCTTCCAAATAGTTTCTCAACACTCTGCTCCCTCCCTTATGTTGTTTCAAAAATTCATCAGCTTCCTCTCTCTTAAATCACATAGTTGGCGCAGGTAGTCGTAACATTTTAGAAAATGTTGAGGGAGATAAATAAATGGGTTGATGACCTTGCATTTGAATTATTCTTCATTCAGAAACAAATTTATCTAAACACCATTGAATGATCTATTTCATATCACTTACTTCTTGAACACATCTTGCTAATGCAATTCTTGAGGTCCAAATTAGGTTCTCCTTCTTCTCAGCTGGAGGAAGATTTTTGTACTACGTGTATGCCCTGGACCACTGGAATTGTTGATCTTTGCAACCAAGAGTGTTCAATGTATCTCCAAAAAATAATTCCTTCTTCTTACTTGACATCTTTTCTTCTTTTTATAGAGGTGACACTACTGTCAATACTTACAGGTTGACATTTTTATTTTATTTAAATTCCATTATGTATTGCCTTGGTAAGTCAATCAACCATAGATCATGCTTTAAATTTCATCAGTTTTCATGGGACATGGATTTATTGTGACCCTTAATCGATGCATTGTTCATTAATAATGGCATTATGCTTTTACGAGTGACATATGATGTGGAAAGGGTAATTCATTTGATGGGAAATGATGATGTGATGGTATGATAAACAAAAAGTGTTAAATATGGAGGTGTAAAATGATATATGGGAAATGTTACAATAATGCGGATTTGTGGACTTAAATTCTTGTGAAATAATCTTCGGAAAAGGGTGACAATGACCACATTGAGATTCACAGATACAATTAATTGTTGGGAGAAATGAGGACTTGCGGGGTTGCAGACCTACGATTCATAGAAAAGTGATGAGGAGTAAGGAGATTCGCTCTGCAATGAGAAATATGGCTAAGTATGAAAAGAAGTAAAAAGTGGAAAGTGGATGTAGACCTGCGGATTTGCGGAGGTGGAAACTTAGGAAAGGATTTAGGGATGGCACATGACTCTACATCCACGTTGCTTGAATTTTGACTAAGTACCAAAATAAAACGGAAAAGGAAACAAAGTAAGAGTCTTGGTGAGTGTGGGGTTGCAGACCTGAGTAAGTCAAAAGAAAAACATTAAGCATTGTTATGCAACTCCACATAAGCATGATTTGAAAAAATGATTAAGTGCTTGGAGGTTTTTTGATGTAAGAGAAGTAAAGTAAAGAAAAAATATGCTAAGAAAAATGTAAAAGAAATCCTAAGAGTTGTTGACTGATAATACTAGACCAGTCGAAAATATGGATCATTGAATAAGCAAGGATCATCTCTTAGAGACCACTTCCTAGTAGGTTTCAAGCCATGTAGAGGAGCAAACAAAAGAGGAGGAGATTGGACAATAGTGATAGGATCCAATGGAAATTGATCTACCATCCTATTTCCCCAAAATAGGAAAGCAATAAAAAAAAAATGATTATGTTTTTTAAATCCATGTGTATCTTGAATGTTTTCTATACATAGTATGCTTACAACATTAGTGTTTATGTAGTAGTTGTTGGACAAAAAAGGCTTATGTATGTAGTAGAAGATAGGAAAATTTTTATGGTGGTGATGACAATTTTTTTTGAAATAGCATGCTAGCATTCTCTATAATATTTTGTCGTTTTTTGTCACTTTTAATACAAACATTCACTAGTCCTAGTTACAAACAAAAAAAATATGGCAAGATACTTAGTTTTGATATCATTGTATTGTGAATTTACAGTTTAATATGAAATAGATATGTAATAAGAATTCAATAAGATAGATATATAATGTGAAATATAATATGGAAGAAAAATTAAAACCATATATGAGATTCAATATCATGTAATAATAATATTAATTAAATGAATATTTTGTATATTTTATTTTATATTTTGTATTTTATATTCAATTATTAATTAATATTTTTATTAAAATTAAAAAAATATTGTAATACATTTATTTTAATTATGAATATATTAAGTTTTGAGGTGCAAACTTTTTTTTTAAATTTTGTATTATCAAAAAGTTAGAAAAAATTGATCATTGGATTTTTAGGTTTCTTTTTATAACTAGGTAAATGTTTAAAAAAAAAATACATTATATTAAAAAATATAAAAACAAATATTATAATTGAATAGTTAAAGAGAATAATAAAATTTATTTACTAAAAATGTTATAATTAAATAGTTAAACAGAATAATAATATTTATTGACTAAAATTCAAATTCTTTAGATATGTATTAAGGTCATTTTTACAACTTCTTAATAGAGGAATATTTATACACTTTTGAAAATTAAATAAATGTGAACTAAATCTCATTATAATATTTGAATATTGAAGAAGACAAGTTCACAACATTTTTGATAAAAAGATACTCCTTGAATTTAGAGGTGAAGGTGCATTATATAATTTAATGTAATGGGAAGAATCTTTATACACTATTAGGAATTAAATACATGTGAATTTTTATACACTATTAGGAATCAATGACTTTCTCTTCTTTTCCACTGTGAATTTTCAAGAAACAAATGAAAAACAAAATGTCTTTTAATATGCCATAACAAATTAGTGAAATATATAAATATATATATATATATATATATATATATATATATATATAAAAGATAAAAAGATAAAAGATTAATATCCAAATCGATGAAAACGAGATAGAGAAGATGATGAATTGACTTAAAAAATTAATATATATGAACAGCTTCTTGATCAGAGATCTTATCTAAATAAGACGACTTATACATATGAAAATAGTGAAATAATGTTAAGATCAAACATCCCTCGTCTTCAATTTATAGAATAGGTCATCACTATAGTGAAAATTCAACATAAATAATTACATCATTTTTAAAAACAATAATCTCATTCTAAATTTGTTAAAAAATCCATGTTATTTATACCAATTTCAACTTCAAATATAAATATATAGTGTGTGATAGAGCAACCATTCCATCTTAAAATGAAATGAATCTAAATAACATACTATTTCAACTTCAAATACAAATACAAATATATAGTAGTGTGAGATAGAACACCCATCCCATCCTAAAATAAGATGAATCTAAATAATATACTATTTCAACTTCAAATACAAATATATAATAATGTGAGATATAGCACCCATCCCATCTTAAAATGATGAGATGAATCTAAATAACATACTATTTCAACTTCAAATACAAATATATAGTAGTGTGAGATAGAGCACCCATCCCATCCTAAAATGAGATGAATCTAAATAACATACTTTAAGAATCTTAATGTTTGAATATTAAGGAAAATGGAAAGAATCTTTATACATTGTTGGGAATTAAATATATATATAAATTAAATCTCATTATAATGTTTGAATATTGAGGAATACAAGTTTACAACATTTTGATAAAAAGACAATTTTCTTATTGGAAGGAATCTTTATACACTAATGAAAATTAAACACATATGAACTAAATCTCATTATAATATTTAAATATTGTTCACAGAAAGACAAATTTACACCATTTTGATAAAAAGACTTTCTTTGAATTTAGAGGTGTATTATATAGTTTAATGTAAAAGAAATGTATAAGGTAGATAATATTGATATTTACATAGATCATGTTATTTATGATGATGATGACAAGATATCAACTTTTTCCTAAAAAGATTTGATGTTAGTTTTGTTTTTAAATAAAATGTCAATATCTATTTTTTCTATTTTAATTTAGATGTTGATGTTAGTTTTGTTTTTAAATAAAATATCAATATCTATTTTTTCTATTTTAATTTAAATGCATATTCATGGAAGATAATATTTTTATTATTGTTAATAAATTAATGAAATAACAATTAAAATATATTGTTAAAAAATAAAAATATTAACTATAATAATAATCAATTATGATGATATATCATCATAATTAAGGTTTATTGTTAAAAAATAAAAAAAATATTAACTATAATTTAAAAGAATTCTTCAAAATTTTCCATAGTAAAAATCATGTTGTGAAGATGAATCTTAGACTTGTTGTACTAAGATGAATCTTGCTTTGGATTCAAAATGTGGATCACAAATAATTTCACAAATAATTTAGAGAAGTTTAGTAGTATTAATATTAATATGGAAAACTATTTCTTAAACAACTCAAAATAGTTATTAATTATAATAATAATTAATTATGATGATATCATTTTAATTTAGTATCTATTAAACTTGAAACTTGAAATATATTAAGTTTTGATTAAGAAAAAATTTGTGAAAGTGTAAACAATTTTTAAAAGTGCAAAAAAAATATTAAACTTTAATCCCTCCAAAAACTTAATATATCATAAATTAAAATGGATTTATAATAATTTTATTTTATTTTGTTTAAATTATATCATATCAATTTTACTTGAGAGACAACAAAAAAAAATGTGAAAGTGTAAACAATTTTTAAAGTGCAAAAAAAATATTAAACTTTTATCCATCCAAAAACTTGGTGTAAAGAATTTTTAAAGTAAAAACAAAAATATTAAATTTTAATCCTCAAAAACTTGATATATCACATATTAAAATAGATTTATAATAATTCTATTTCATTTTGTTTAAATTATACCATATCAATTTTATTTGAGATAAAAAACAAATTGTGAAAATGTAAACAATTTTTAAAGTGCAAAAAAAATATTAAACTTTAATCCTTCCAAAAGCTTGGTGTAAACAATTTTTAAAGTGAAAAAAAAATATTAAACTTTAATCCCTCCAAAAACTTGATATATCATATATTAAAATGGACTTATAATATTTCTATTTCATTTTGTTTAAATTATACCATATCAATTTTACTTAGAAACAAAAGGAAAATACATTTTTATTTAATAATAATAATAATATTTTTTTAAACCCTATATATTTTAAATTCAAATAAATATATATTTTTATAATTATTATATTTATCAAAATTATATCATTGTATCTTACTTTAAATTATTTTTATAATTACTACATTACTAAGATAAGAACAAATTCTCATGAGTTTAATAGTGAAACTAGGGGTTGGTCAATTCCTAAAAGATCAAGGGATAAAAGAGTGTGTTACCTTTGTGACACTAAGAAGATTGAAGATGAAAAGCATTTTTTCTTAGATTGTCCATCCTATACCCATATTAGATCTCATTTTCGGTCTGAATGGACTTTAATCATCATCATCATAATATGTTTTTATTTTATTTTAAAATATTTAAACACATTTAGGAAGACAAGTTTGAATATTGAAGAAAACAATTTTACAACATTTTGATAAAAAGACAATATTTTTATTAAGAAGAATCTTTATATACTATTGAAAATTAAACACATGTGAACTAAATCTCATTATAATATTTAAATATTGTTCACAAAGACAAGTTTACACCATTTTGATAAAAAAAACTTTCTTTGAATTTAGAGGTGTATTATATACTTTAATGTAAAAGAGATGTATAATATAGATAATATTGATATTTAAATAGATCATGTTATTTATGATGACTACAAGATATCAACTTTTTCTTTTTCCTAAAAAGATTTGATGTTAGTTTTGTTTTTAAATAAAATGTCAATATTTGTTTTTCCTATTTTAATTTAGATGTATATTTATGAAATATAATATTTTATTGTTAATAAATTAATGAAATAGCAATTGAGATGTATTTTCTAAAAATAAAAAGATTAACTATATAATCAATTATGATGATATCATAATTAAAGTTTATTGTTAAAAAAAAAAAATATGAACTATAATTTAAAAGAATTCTTCATAATTTTCCACAATAAAAATTATGTTTCATAGTAAAAATTATGTTGTGAAAATGAATTTTAGACTTGTTGTATTGAAGATGAATCTTGGTTTGGATTCAAAACTTGGATCACAAAGAATTCCATAAATAATTTAGAGAAGTTTATTAGTATTAATATTAATATGGAAAACTATTTCTTAGACAACTCAAAATAGTTATTAACTATAATAATAATAATCAATTATGATGATATCATTTTAATTTAGTATCTATTAAACTTGAAACTTGGGATATATTAAGTTTTGAGAGAGAAAAAATTGTGAAAGTGTAAACAATTTATAAAAGTGCAAAAAAAATATTAAATTTTAATTTCTCCAAAAACTTGATATATAATAAATTAAAATGTACTTATAATAATTCTATTTCATTTTGTTTAAATTATACCGTATCAATTTTATTTGAGAGAAAAAAAAAATTGTGAAAGTGTAAACAATTTTTAAAATGCAAAAAAAAATATTAAACTTTAATTCCTCCAAAAACTTTATGTAAACAATTTTTAAAATAAAAACAAAAATATTGAACTTTAATCTCTCCAAAAACTTGATATATCACAGATTAAAATGGACTTATAATAATTCTATTTTATTTTGTTTAAATTATATCATATCAATTTTATTTAGAAATAAAAGGATAATAAACACTTTTATTTAATAATAATAATAATAAATTTTTAAACCTTATAAATTTTAAAAAATATAAACAATTTTTAAAAGTGAAAAAAATAATATTAAACTTTAATCCCTCTAAAAACTTGATATATCATAGATTAAAATGGACTTATAATAATTCTATTTCATTTTATTTAAATTATACCATATCAATTTTATTTCATAGACAAAAAAAATTGTGAAAATGTAAATAATTTTTAAAGTGAAAAAAAAAATTTAAACTTTAATCCCTCCAAAAATTTGATGTGAACAATTTTTAAAGTGAAAACTAAAATATCAAACTTTAATCCCTCCAAAAACTTAATATATGAAAGATTAAAATGAACTTATAATAATTCTATTTTATTTCATTTAAATTTTGTTTAAATTATTCTATATCAATTTTAC
>JASDQU010012681.1:351761-381943 GCA_032191745.1 Picea mariana | reverse complement strand
AATGGTGTGACACAAAGAGTGGCTTCATGCAAGTCCACTTTTACCAAGTGGTAATATCATTGTGCATCTGCAAACCAATAATTAAAAAATATTGCTTACTATTAAACATGTAAATAAATAAGCTTTTAGTTTTTTTAGTTAAGTGCCATGCACATAATTGATTCATGGAAGAATCTTATTACTACCAAAACCAGAGGGATCAAACAAATTCCAGAGCCGAAGGGATTTGGGTAAAACAGATGCTGACAAATCACCACGCTAGGTTGTACGACCCTTGCTTTGAGACTGGCGCAGCCGGTTACAAGCCAATTTCAGATTCGCAGGTATTTTGGGCCACGGTGGTCCTCGTAAATTTTTTGGAACCTTCTCTTCATGGGGTTCTCACTGCAAGGACATGAGCAAAATGCCGAAAACGAAGAAGCCTGCGGAAACCGTCTTACACGTCGAAAGTCTGCAGGAATAAATATCAGGTCACCCATCTGGGGTGAATTTAATGCAACTAAAGTTGTAAACTGTTAAGCGACTGCTGCCCAAAATGCGAAACAGGTGCCTCGCGTTAGGAGGAAATAATGAGCCGAACCAGGGTCGTTTAGGTGGGCGCGGCTCTTAGGACTTCATTAGTTTTGCTGGTAAGGCCATAACTGCATTGTTGTTAGCATTAATTTTGCTCACGATTCTCGCAGGGTTGGTATATTAAACGTTATCTATTTAACAAAATAGAATAATGTTGTGTAAATTGAGATATAAATTGTTTTGTCTCATTTTAAATTAACTTAGATACTCAAAAAATTGATCAGAGTTTTAGATGGTTTAGAAATTTAAAAATAAAACGTCCAAAAATTTGATTAAAAGATAACTCAAGAGGGAAGATTGCTCCTGACTTAACCCACTCCACGTTAAATTAACCTAGATACTCAAAAAATCGATCAGAGTTTTAAATTGTTTAAAAATTTAAAATATAACGTCTAAAAACTTGACGAAAAAATAACTCACAAGAGAAGATTGCTCCTTAGTTAACCCACTCCACTCCGCTCCACTCCGCTCCACCCCAATGTATAAAAAGAGATATAAGTTGTTAAATTTAATTGGAAATATTTTGAGTTTACAGTATTTATTACTGTGTTACAGGTTGAACCTTGATTCCATTAAAACAAAACACAGTACTAAAAAGACCATAAAGTAAAGCATCTTTTAACGATGGAAGGACATGTAAGGTTGATTGGGTGTTCGGAATGCAAGTCCAATCGCCCTTTCCTTCCGTCCATGGTCACATGGTAACAGTCCACCTGCAGGCCAACAAGTGTACAGATGACACTCGCTTATCCCTCTGGTTCAACCGTCACGTGGCCCCTTCGTCCTTTGTGCTAGAGATTAAATGCGTTTTATATCAAGAAGAAAGCGTACTTGAGCACATTTTTTTCCAATAAGGACTTTGTCAGCACTGGTCTGTCTCGAACGTAACATACAGCGTATCATTTATTCAGATATAGAATCTGTACCTAACACTGAACAAGCTAGATATGATTCCAAGTTTCCAACCATTGCCGACAGCTAGAATTGTGTTAATCTAGATGCTTTGCTTTGTTTAAGGATTAGGATACAGCCCGTTCGGTCTAGTACAAGATTATTATTAGTATTATCTTTTTGTTGTATGTTTAGCAGTGGCTTGAGGAGGAATGGAGAGCTACTCTTAAGTTCTCTACAACATGGTTCTTTCTCTGTACTGTACTATGTTAATATATTTTTCTTTCTCTTTGCTCATATTATGGAACGACAATGATCATTGAAGGAAGTGAACATGTTTTTCTTTTTTGATTAGGTTTTCATAACTCAAAAGAGAAGGTTAGGTTTAGCATTTCAAAGCCTTCTTGGAATATCCATGATGTTTCTAGGTTTTCATAACTCAGAAGAGGGTTAGGTTTAGCATTTCAAAGCCCTCTTGGAATATCCATGATGCTTCTAGGTTTTCATAACTCAGAAGAGGGTTAGGTTTAGCATTTCAAAGCCCTCTTGGAATATCCATGATGCTTCTAGGTTTTCATAACTTAGAAGAGGGTTAGGTTTAGCATTTCAAAGCCCTCTTGGAATATCCATGATGCTTCTAGGTTTTCATAACTCAAAAGAGGGTTAGGTTTAGCATTTCAAAGCCCTCTTGGAATATCCATGATGCTTCTTGAAGTCTCTAATGGATTCCCATCAGTTATTAGTGTGACATGTGTGAATTATGGTTGTTGTGGGTTGGTTGCTAGAACTAGTTACAGAGGAATATTGAAAGGACATGACACTTGCATGCAAACATAGTGTTTAACTTAAAAGTATGAATGTAAATAATGAAAGTGGAAATTATTAATCTAATCACTAACAAAACTTACAAAGCAATTATTGTGGGGAAGAACAATGTTTGATTTATTCCAATGGACAAAGCAATAGTTTACAATGCAATTCATGAAGAGAATTTGTTGTAGCAAGTAGGCACCAAAGCTCTATGTGGGAGGGTCCTTTTAGTTCCTTGTATGCTCAATCTTCAAATTTGGGGTATGAGGATAGCAAGCTACTTTGTGGATGGCCACTATGAAGAACAAACAAGTAGCTAGAGGGAAAAAAACCTAAGGAAAATGAAGGGGTATGAATAATGGTTCTTCATCTCTCTATATGGGATTTTAGCTACAAAACCTTGCTAGTTTTTCCTCCTATGAAATGCATTTGCATGGCTTCTTTATATAGATAGACAATGGAACCTCAATCTTGAACTAGCTTTCATATGAACTCTCCTCATTTAGTACTGAGAATTCATCATCTTAGTGGGTATTAAGGAAGGCTAGGTGATTGGCATTTATGGAGACAAGGGTTCTAATTAATTTGCACGTACCAACTACACTGTGCAACAAATATATAGATGCATTTATGCATTTTGGACTAGTTGTTTTTTGAGTTTATAGGGGTTGAATGGATCTCGAGGGAATATCCATGCAAATAATGAAGGTAATAAATGATAAACTATGCCACCCTATAAACAATCAATTGAGGATTTCATCAAGTGTATTGAGGTACGAAATGACCATGTTATGGTGTGATGGGTTGCATTGTACATGTTACAGATGGATGGGTAATGTTTTGGGGTACGACCACTCAAATGTCACAATTGAATGAAATTAGGGTGATACCAGTTGTCCCTTGTTGTTTGAGGTTAAGAGTAGCACATATAGCCAAAAGACATTAGGCATTTCTTACCAAAGTTCTATTATAGGAAAAATAAGAGAAAGAGAAGAGTGGTAAAAAAGGGAGGACCACCTAAGAAGAAGCAATGAAGACCCCTTGTAGAACAAAGAGAGAGGTGATGTATATATGTGATCTCAATATAAATGAGATGGACATTCCCATGCTCATGAAAATGTCAAAGCTAAGTACAATATGAGATCATGGCAACATGGGCCAAATTGAGATATGTTTAAAATATGAATGTTAACTCCTATCTAAACATGTGTCAGAGCAATGGCACCTAGGGGGGCAAAGAACCACTGGAACAATGTTCCATTAGATTGGGGGTGTTGGATTTATAACAACCCTGAGGTCCCTAGAAGGTGTCTAACATAGGCTTGATATAGTCTAGTGCATCAACATATTCCAAGAGGAAGGTGGTTTCACCTAAAACACATATGATTGTTGCAATATGGGTAATGTGTAGAGTGTCAATTAAACTAACATAACTAACAATGTTCACATCGATCACAATCACATATAGTTCACCCAAATATAGCATGAACAACATGAACACATAAGTAGAAAAAGTCTCCATTTCATTAACAAAATGAGTAATACAACATAAATCCAATATAGAACTCATGATAGAGTGCATGACTCTCAACTCACAACAACAATAATGACAACCCTCATCTACCTTTACAGTATTACAATCCTCATATATATAGACCATTTGAGAGGTTATAGAATATTATGAAATATACTAGGAAATCTACCAATTGTAACCCACTCATACAAAAGAGAACAAAAGAGTCTACTTCTTTAGAGGAATACACAAAATATTGGGAGAAATAGACATAGAGTATGTCTAAAATGACTCCTTGGCATTCACTTACTCAGACTTCTGTAGGTATGCATACTCAAGCTTTGTGGTCACCTTGATTGTGTGAATTTGTCTTTTGTTGAAATTTTCTTTGCACCAACACTTACTTAAAGAAAGGCCACAACAACTCTCCAACCACACCTTCCAACTCATCCCCAAGTTGGGTTATGTGTCTCATTTCTCAAAAAGGGTCTCCACAATCCAGGTGGATGTCAGTGGCCACCCAACTGATTCAAAATGGTTCTCCATATTAACAGTTTTTTTATATTTTTTATGATGTTCTAGGTCATAAAATTATAGGGCCATTTTGAGACCCTAAACAATGTTTTCTGAGAAATTCAAGGGTTGAGTTTTCCCTTCGACACACTCAATACATGACACAATATTGTAGTCCTTATTTAGAGCTTTCCAATGGGCTATTGTGCGTGCCAAACAAAGATTGTATGTGAAAGTTGCACCCTTAGGAAGTTGATGTAGAAACTAACCACCCCGGGGCCTAAAAACACCTTTTTGGCACTTCACCTCCTAGGGTTAGAGTTTTGGACCTTTAAGGTTCTTGATTTATGCTAAAAGGCCATTTTGTTTTATTCTTGTATCATCGTTTTTTTGAGAATGAGTCTAGATGACATCTCTCTCTCTCTCTCTCTCTCTCTCTCTCTCTCTCTCTCTCTCTCTCTCTCTCTCTTCAAAGATAAGCTACCACCATTCTAGCTAGTTTGTGTTCTATAATATTCTGTTATTTTATTCATTAATAGAATTTGGGTTTTCATTGTATTACTTTGCTCTTTGCTATATTCCTAGTGTGTTTCATCCTTATAAAATCTAGATTTGTGGTATCAAAGCAATCTACTCATTTTTTCTCATTGCATATCTCTGACGAGGTCAGGGTATAGAGAGTTGGGTCTTAAGCTAGTTTCATTAGAAGATGGTTTCTCTTTCCATCCCAAGCGGCCTCCCATGGAGGGGGGAAGGAGAGATGATTGATTAGGATATTCTATCAAGATGTTGTTTGAGGAATCCCTCACACGACAAATGAACGAGATGATGGACAACTTCACCCAGATCCTTCAATGACCATCGACGACAGGAAAGACACCTTTTCATAGGTGTGACACCCTTCAAGGTACAAGTTAAATTTGATATCCATTTATTTGAAGGAAATATATATGCAGATGCTTTAGAGAAATGGTTAAATCTGTTAGATGGTTATAACTTTGTTAAATAAAAATGACATTGAAAAGATCACTTTTGCATTCCTTAAAGCCCTTCCCCATGTCACTGATTGATGAGAAAGTTATTGGGAGAGACATAATGAAGATGAGTGTGTAACATTCAAGATAAGACCCACTTCAACAACCTTTGTTGATTTTTTCAATGAGGAATTATACCTTGTTGGAAACTATGATGAATAGTACATGAGATGGATGACTCAATGTCAAGAGAGAGGCCAGACGATGCTCAAGTACACCAACATATTCCATACCTTGCACTCAAAGATGAGTATTAGAGACTCCAAGAAACACTTGGTCTTGAAGTATCGTAGTGGCCTACGTAGGTACATCCAAGCAAAGATGGATTTCTTTGACATCTCCTCACTAGGAGTTGCTTATCGATATGTTGTCAAAATTGTGCTGAAATTCAAGCAAATGAATAAGAAAGAGTTCGTGTCTACAAATATAGAATAATACAATCATGGTAAATGCAACCCTAACTCATAAAACAAGGGACAAAGCAAGGAGAGCCAACCTCAAGAAAACCATTCCAAGCCACATGCAAATAAGGGTAATTGAAGGACACAAGAAAGTGGTGTGAATTCCACAAAATCCCCTAGCACAACACTGATGAATGTTGCTCAAAATAATTGTAACATCACCAACATCCAACTGGGCTATGCCACGTAAAAAAAATTCAAACTGTATACAAATTAAAACATATACACACAGAAACTCTTGCAGAACTTTATATATAAAACTTAAAACAGACAAATACATTTTGTAACTACACAGATTCAGATGGAAATAACAGTAAACATATACGTGCAGCATAGAAATGCAATACCCATAAATATAAATACAAGTATAAACCACACACAGGAAAAACCCATAAAAATAAATACATAAACAATAATGCAACATGTAATTTAACACACAATTGACACTTATCTTGGTAAGAACATCACCAACTGTGTGAAGACCTTCCACGAACCTCCCATCCTTAGTCCATATTGCTCATCACTCTCAGCAATGGGTCACCCCCAAGATGGGAATAAACTCCACCTGAGTAAAGGGATTCCTAACCAGGCTGATGTATCTCAGACAACAAGAAAGACTCTGTCTCAGGTGCCAATTCAAACTAACAACCTACAATCCCTCATTCCCCACATGCCTGTCCCACCCCATGAAGTGTGCCCCTTATCTGCTCAACAGTCCTTCGGTTTCCACACTTCGTTTTTGGGCTTCAACAGTAGGCTGGATAGGACATCTCAGAGTCCTGTAGCTGCAGTTTAGCACCTTTGGGAATCAATTCCCGATAATTCTCTCACCTAGAGAGATTTTCTCATGGGCATGACAACTCGCCTCTTCAATCTCCCATGAGCATGACAACCCACTTCTTTAGTCCAACTCCTAAGCTTACCAGGTATTGCTACGGGTATGGGTATGGGTATAGTTGCAGTGATAGTAACAAAAAGGTATCGAGGACAGTTGAATGAGTGAGTGAATGATGATGGGAGGAGTCAATGGGAAAATGAAATAAGTCCAAACTATATGTATGCATGTTCCCAACTTGACACTTGTCATGTTCAGAGCTATTTTGGCCCACTTGGCCCCATCCTTAGAACTTAGGATAAAATAATTATCCATACTTTATACTTTAAGGAATATTAATATAATATTCCTTTTTGGCTTAAGCTCCCTAGCTTAGCTCTTTTCCTTAACTTGTATCCCCCTCCTTTCCCTAACTAATGGAGTTTAGTCCCCCATACTCTTTTATCGTGGTCGGTCTACACACAACGATGCATTTTATATTAATGATAAGACATATACAAAAATAGGCTCACTGGCCTTTAGCATCTAAGCTCTCTAGCCTAATTCAACACATAAGCCTCCTAGCTTATAATAACTGGCTCACCAACCTATAAAACAAAACATATACACAAAGGGTCCCTGGCCTCAAAATCGCGCCCACTTAAGTTTGTTGTGTGTGGTATCCTGGAATATGCACACTTCATCATTTTAATGTGCAGTACATGTGCGCACTATACCATGGAAGGTGCATACAAAAATTATATTAAACAACTCATCAGCATAAGTACATTTGCATTTACATTTACAATTTGGTTCGTCATAGCGGTATTATAATCCCCTCCCCTTATTTATGCACTATCCTCAGTACATTATGTACACATATAAGCAAGATTTCCAAAATCTTCAAAAAGATGTGGGTATTATGCCCGCATTGCATCCTCATTCTCCCAAGTAGCATCCTTAGGACTATACCAGGTCCATTGGGCCTTTACAAGACCTATGGCTCGATTCCATAGATGTTTGATTTTCTGGTACAAAATGCATACTGGATGCACTTGGATAGCGCCTTCTTGCTCCACCTGAATCACATTCCAATCAATTACATGATTAGCATTAGGTATATATTTCTTGAGCAATGATACATGGAATACATTATGAATAGACATAGATGTGGGCAATGCAATCATATAAGCTATTGGACCAATCCTTTCTAGGATTTCAAATGGTCCACAATATCTAGCTGCCAACTTGGAACAATTTCCCAACTTCAATGAACTTTTGTTGGCCTTAACCTTCAAGAATACACGATCACCCACTTTAAACTCCCTGTGAGTTCTACCCTTGTCAGCATAACTTTTCTTCTTGTCTTGGGAGCCTTTAAATTCTGTTTAATTTTCAACATTTGTTTTTCCATTTCCCTGAGTAATTCTGGCCCAACTACCGCTCTATCTGTTGGGTTGTCCCAACTTACCAGTGTGTTGTACCTTCTTCCATAAAGTGCCTCAAATGGGTTCATCTTTAGATATGATTGGTAGCCATTGTTATAATAAAACTCTACTAAGTGTAGGTAGTCTTCCCATTTTGATGGTTTATCCATCACATACATCCTCAACATATCCTTAATCACTTGATTCACCCTCTCTATTTGTTCGTCTGATTTTGGATGATAAGTTGTACTAAAATTCAAATTTGTTCCAAAACCATTAAATAATCCCTTCCAAAAATTTGAGATAGATTTTGGATCTTTGTTAGACACAGTTGTCTTGGGTATACCATGTAATTGAGCAATTTCTCTCATATAAACATCAGTAATGTTGGCTTCCTTGTGAGTGAGATTTACTGGAATAAAATGGGTAGCTTTAGTAAGTTTATCCACCACTACTATGATATAATCATGTTGCTTGTTTGTTCTGGGAAGTTTGGTGATGAAATCCATTGTTACAACCTCCCATTTCCACTCAGGAATGGGTAATGGTTGTAGCAAACCAACTGGGTGTCTATGCTCAGCCTTTACCTTTTGACACTCTGGAAACATTTGGCAATAAAATCATCAACTTCTTTCTTCATGCCTGGCCAATAATATTGGCTCTTGACAGCTGTAATAGTTTTATGATAACGTGGGTGCCCAACATAAGGTGCATTTTGCATTTCTCTCAATATCAGTTTTTTCAATTCCTGCGAATTTGGTACATAAATTATGCCCCTATATATGAGAATTTCATCATTTTCTAGCTTATAGTCTTCAATTTTCTGCTACAAAATACCTTGTTGTAATTTTGCCACTAACTCCTTGTATTGCAAATCTGATTTTGCAGCCTCCAAAATTTTGTCTTTCAAATCTAATTGGTACATGCTAATGGGTGTAGCATGCAATTCATTCACTCTTCTGCTGAGTGCATCAACCACTTTTTTTTCTTTCCCCTTGATATGGTTTATATCAAAGTCATATTCACTGAGAGATTCTAACCATCTGCTTTGCCTAACATTTAGAGTTGGTTGATCAAATAAATATTTTCAGACCATTATGGTCTGTCCTCAGCTCAAACCTTTTCCCCATGAGGTAGTTCCTCCACTTCCTCAAGGCATGCACTATGGTTACCAATGCCAAATCATGAGTGGCATAGTGCCTTTCATGTTCCTTCAACTTCCTTGATTTATAACATAGAACAAACCCATTTTGACTGAGGACTCCACCAAGTCCTTCTTTACATGCATTTGTGCATACAATGAAGTCTTCATTTGGATCTGCAATCCTTAGTATTGGAGCACTTGTTAATAATTTCTTAAAGTGTTGGAAACTCTTTTCACAATCCATTGTCCATTGAAACTCCACACCCTTCTTTTGCAAGGAAGTGATTGGGTGTGCAATCTTTGATAATCCTTCAATAAATATCCTATAGTAGCCTGCAAGGCCCAGAATGATCCAACCTCTGTCACATTCTTTGGCGCTTACCATCCTCTAATGGCTTATATCTTCTCAGGATCCACTGCTATCCCATCCTCTGAAATGATATGTCCCAAATAATGAATTTGCTTATGATAAAATGAGCACTTGCTCAATTTGGCATACAACTGATGCTCCCTTAATACTTGTAATATCATCCTCAAGTGTTTTTCATGCTCTTCCTTTGACTTAGAATATATAAGAATGTCATCTAAAAATACAATGACAAACTTATCTAAGTATTCTTTGAAAATACCATTCATTAAACACATGAAGACAACTGGTGCATTTGATAATCCAAAGGGAACCACTGTGAACTCATAATGACCATACCTTGTTCTGAAAGAAGTATTGTTGATGTCTTCTTCTTTAATTCTTACTTTATGATAACCTGACCTAAGATCAATCTTGGAGACTATTTTTGCATCTTTCAACTGATCAAAGAGGTCATCGATCCTTGGCAAAGGATACTTATTCTTCACAGTTACCTTGTTCAACTGCCTAAAGTCAATGCAAAGTCTCAATGTTCCATCCTTTTTCTTCACAAATAAAATTGGGGCACCCCAAGGTGACACACTTGGGCGTATATACCCCTTCTTCAGGAGCTCTTCAAGTTGCATTTTCAACTCCTTCAATTCTGGTGTACTCATCCTGTTTGGAGTCTTGGATATTGGAGCTACTCTAGGAATCAAATTTATGGAGAAATCAATGTCTCTTTTAGGGGGTAATCTTGGTATTTCCTTAAACACATCTTCAAACTCTTTTAGGATTGCATAATCTTCAATATTTGACACCTTATCTTTAGGTGTCTCTTCCATTTGTGTTGCAAATATTTGACACCTGTTTCTGTAACATTTCTTCAGTTATAATGCTGAAATTTCTATGATGGTTACTGCCCTAGGAATTCCCTGCACTATCCTTAGGTTCCCTTCCTCATCCAAGCAAGTAAATGCCTTTTTATGACAGTCTAGGATAGAATGATGTTGGTACAACCAATCCATGCCAATTAGACAGTCATAGGAACCTAAAGGAAATATGTTCAAATCTACCTTGGTGTTTAGTCCATTCATGTCCATAAGACATGACTTAACCATCTCATTAACTTTTTCTTTTGTCTCCGGTAGCCAGCTGCACCAACCAAGATTTTTGATGCTTGCTTCTTGGAAAATGCAAACTTTCCACCATCTAAGGATAAATATAACTATGACTAGATCCTGAATCAATTAAAATATCAATGGTTTGGTTTTTGATCATACCTTCCACTTCAATAATATGTGGTTGATATTCTGCTTGTTTATTGTCCAGGGTTGCATAGATCCTTGGTACCCTTCTACCCATGTCTTCCACTGTTTCAACTTGATGTACATTGTGAACAATCCTAAATTTTTCACCTCTGTGAGGAAAATCTCTAAACATATGATCTCCTTTACAACCCCAACATTGAATAGGTGGTTGCCTTGGCCTTTGACCCCTTGTCTCAATCGTTCTGGGTTCTCTAGAAGTTTGTTTTCCCCAAGGATTATTTCTGAAGAATGGTGGCTTAGTCCCCTTCTTCCTCTGATCCATCTTGAATTTATTTTTGTCTTCCCAATATTTTTGGAAAGTTGGCCTTGATTTTTATTGATCATATAGGCATTTAGCTCGCCTTATGGTCTCCTCCAATGTTTTGGGATCATCACATTGTATTTTGTCACTGATGAATGATGGTAATCCACTCAAATACCTCTGAATATTAATTGTTGGGCCCTTCATTTTTGGATTTGAAGTTGCGTAAGAAGGACTATAGTCCCAGTTTTGGTTTAGCACAAGTTGCACAAGATACAAAAGAATTTGGATAGTGGAGCGAAGAAAAGTAACATGAATCGGCTGCAAAAAAGGACAGCGCAATGCCAGCAAGGCAAAAGCAGTAGCAACAGAAAAAGAAAGCATGCGAGCCCAAATCCAAAAGATCTCAATCATCTTATATATATGAGATGTATACAATTGAAAAAGGGTTCTTGTTGTTGGCTATTGTTGATAGGTTGGGTTTTTGTTGTTGTTAGCCGGATGTTGTTGGGTTTTAGTTGAGAAAAGGTTTTACAAATGTAATCTGTATACAGTTTTGGATAGATAGAGCTCTGCGACATGAGTCCAGAGTCAGAAGTCTGTAACATAGTACTAACTTGTATCTCTGAGGCTGTATTTGATAAGTTCTGATGATAATATATAAAGAAGGATCCAAAATTTTGAAATATGATGCACCATTCTGTGTTTATGCTTATACATTGTATCTTTACAGTTCTCCTTTGTGTTTGATAAGATCCATATGATGTTTCTGTGTCTGAATGCTTTTCGTAACTTAAGTATCTTTAGTTCCTATGTGTATGAGCTCCTATTTGTTCTGTAGTTAGCTTGTCATGCGCAAGATCATGGTGAATCGTGAAGGTTTTGGGAACCCACCCAAGTATTCTCCTTGCCCTTCCCTATCCTTCTATCTTAGTTGTGCTTCGGATGATACTTCTTCTCTTTTGGGGAGATGAAAATGCCAAATCTCTAGACTACACGATACCTTTTGTTGGTAACCTAAGAAGGACCCTGGTCTGATCAAGTTCGCGCCAACAAAATGGTTCTGTTGTCAAGACCTGCGTTAAGAGGGAACCTGTAGGGAGGATGCTTCCTTGGATTCACAGATCTAATATTCACCAATGGTGAGAGAGAAATTGTGATGCCTTCATATGGAAAGAAGTGGAGCTAAGAAGAAAATCTTTGAAAGATAAACAGGAGGTAGTATTTTACTCATAAAGATTGAGCGACCAATACGAGATATTCTGGGTTAAGTTCCTGGAAGAACTTTTCCACTGGATAGATAGGCTCCAAGAAGCTCATGAATTCCAAGAACAAGTCAAGTGGACCTATACTTGGGATACAAAAAATATTGTAGCACTTCATCGGCTGGATCATCCAGTCACACGAGCGATTGATTTCTGGGTCAATACCACGTTAGAAGGATACATTATTGAGTTTGCAACTGAGAATCACCAATCTTTTTCATGAGAAAAAGTGGATTTCAAGAAATATGCAAGGGGGAGACTATTGAGAGAAACCCCCCAGTGGATTAAGGCTTTCTTGATGGAAGAGGGGATGCTGACTATGACCCCGACTGAGATGGTAGCATAAACACCCTCACTTGGGGTAGGGCGAGTTTGGGGTGGAGTCATGGCATGAGAGAGGGGAGAGGGTTCTTTGACAAATGGGGGAAACAAAAATAAATGGACTCAATAGGCGAGCAAGCCTTGAAAAGAGTCGCCATGGTTGAGAAGTGGTGGTGCGGTAAGATAAAGAAAGCAACAAAGGAGTCTGAGAAGTTGCGGAAAGAAGTCAGACTAGGAGAAGTAGAGGACAGACAGATGGAAGAGTTGCAGAAGATGAGAAGACAGGAAAGACTAGCCAGTCAAATATTAAGTGAGAGAGAAGCGTAGAGAGAAAGAATTCCCTAGGAGGGTGGACAAGAAGGAGAAGGTGTAGAAGCAAGGGAGAAGGAAGTCGACATGGATCTTGAAGAGGAAAGAGAATATTCAGCCCCTATGCCAGGAAAGATCGGGAATCCAACTAAAGAAACTGCTCCAGAGGAAGAGAACGAGACTCCCCAGATCAAAGAAACCCGCCCTGAAGCGAGTGGTGCCAGCCCCGAATCACCCATACCCCAAGTGTCTTCTATACAAGTGGTAAATTTTACACTACCTTCTTATGATAATTTTGTTCTAGTACAACTAGTTATTCAGTCAAAACCAGGAAGTGCGAGTACAAGGAGGATATTGGGATCCTCTGGTAGGTCGCAACCATGACTGTTAGGTTTCATTTTGATAGAAGCCGTAAGATCAAAAATGAATGGTAACATGGGAGGTTTGATTGCTCGGTACCCAGAATTCTGGGGTAAAGGAGAAGAAGACGTTGAGCAGCATTGGTTCTTGTGTGAAGCAATCTGGAGGTCTAGAGGGATTCCAGATGCAAATAAATTGGTTGAGTTTCAAACTACCTTGAGAGGCCATGCTCTCAAATGGTACATGAAGGTTATTGATCCAAGAGTGTCAGGAATGCAAGGTCAAGCGTTCACACTTGAACAGGTACGGACAAGGTTTCTAACAAAGTTTAAGCTACCATAGTCAAAACTACAAGCTATGTTTGAGTTGTGCGAGATTCAAAAAAGGGAAGGTGAATCAACCTGGGAATATAGCCAGAAGTTTAAAGATGCTATAGGGAGGTTAGCACATCTAATTCATGAGGAACATCAAAGAGAATGGTATGTTCAGGGATTGTTACCTCTAACACTAATTTTGTTAATACAACAACGGATAACCACTCTGACAGATGCCTTGGAGAAATCAATGAAGATTGAAGCCATGTAAAGATATCTGGGGAGATTGAAAGTGACCAGACCCCCAACAGATGAAAATTTGGTGCAACTACAAGGGAAAATATCAGCGCTTAAAGAAAATATTCAAGAATTAATGACACCTAGACTAGGACAACCACAGGTTTGGTGTACTGGATGTTACAAAGAAGGAAATCCAGTGAATGAATGTCCATGAATGAGGGGAATGGGACCTCCTCATAATCCGATGGGACCCTCACCAGGACCCACGGTAGGAGTTGCGCAAGTATCTGCGAATTTACCGTTCCATAGCCCCACCCCATATCATGCTTTTCCAGGTAGCTAAGCAACGCCAACAATTGAGTATTGTGAGATTTTCTAAATCTAGGGGCATGGGCCGAGATAGTGTCCCATTATTCATAAGTATTCAACAATACCAAATACTGTACATTGTGAGTTTTGTGCATCTACCACACATACTGCTAATCAGTGTAGAGCATTGGATGAACTTGCAGACAGGTTGGATCGAACAACATTCAGGGTGAATGAAACCCCTTAGGGACCGGAAGAGGTCGAGGAGGTGGATTCGGAGGAGACTTCAGAGGAGGAAGAACTGGGGGAAGTGGACCAAGTAGATGCTACAACTGTGATGAGAAAGGCCATATGGCTAGGGACTATCCCCATCCGAGGTGGCCATGGTGCTCCCATTGCAGAACCAATGGGCACGCAACTGAAGACTGCCCAGAACTAATTGCAAAATGGGAAGATCGGGTACTTCAGCGTTGAACTAACCTCATCAGTTCAGAAATAAAGATATTTATTAGAGGACAATTTCCCAACCTTAATATCGTCACTCAAGGAGGGGAAAAGACTGGATCTGATGCTGATAATGTACCTCAAATCCAAAAAGAAACACCTAAGGAAGACAGGTATGACCCTCTGAAACATAAGTTGTTCTTTAAAAATTCCATAGAAGTATTTTAGAATATCCATAGCCTTGAGATGCAAGAGAAACCCCCTCAACGTATTGTTTACCCTAATATTTTGCAAGTCTCTGCTTCACCCCCTGCACCCAGAAACCCTGTAGTCATGATAAGACAACATGAGAAACCACAAAATGTAGTCGACCTTTGGTTTCAATTATTTTTTGATATCCTTGGGAATGACCACTTAACAGAAAAGTCACGCAATGCGCTATACCTAGTTTTAGGGAATGAAGAACCCAAAGAAGCAAGAATAAGGACTGATCTTCCTGAGAAGAGTACTCAAAGAGTGTAGAGAAGGAAAGTACAAACTGGAAAAGAGTTTAGACTAGTAGCCCAGCTAGACGAGTTTGAGATTAAGGATATTATTCTAGATCTAGGATCTGATGTTAACATATTGCCTAAAAAGACTTGGGAAGCCTTAGGAAAACCCCAGCTGACATACTCCCCAATCCAGCTAAGAATGGCCAACCAATATTGTATTTTCCCAATAGGAAGACTGGAGAATGTGGAAATACATGTTGTGGGAGTGAAGTCTGTAGCTGATTTTGAGGTGATCGAAATCATGGGAGATAAGGACCCTTATCTTGCACTACTTGGTATTGATTGGGCTTATGACAACTATGCAGTGATTGACCTAAAGAAAGACACTATGACATTTGAGGCACATGGAATAAAAGTGGTTCAATCCTTGGATCCGTATGTAGGCCCCTGATATACAGAACCAACGAACAACAATATGGAGAGAGAAGACTTGGATCAGTTGTACACTGTAACAACAGGAACAAGAGAATATTACATAAATCCTATTGCTAATGGATTAGTAAGTTGGAGGAGTATACAATCAGCAGATGAAGATTCAGAACTAGCATTTGACAGTTGGCAGCAAGGATCATATGAAAGATTTTCAAGAAGATGCACAACTGTCAGAGCAATTAGATGGGTTGGAATCGAGGTCAGAGAACACCCAATATATGATGGTACCTCAGGACTTGACAATTTTCTTCTTAGCATGGAAGAAAAGGTAGTGGAGTATCAAAGGATCTCAGTACTGGATTTAGCCCTCCAAGACACCCCTGCCAGATGGTGGGCCAATCATAAATCCTTACTCGAAAATTGGGATGATGTAAAGCAAGCTATCAAGTATAGATTTCAAGATAAGAAGCAGATGGAATCAGAGATGCGGATGGATTTCCAAGTTGCACAAATGTTCAACGGAGACTCTAATCCTAAAGAACATATTGAACAATGCGCGACACAGTGGCAAGTTGTGGAAATACCATATCGCTTCTGGGTTCAATTATTTCCCCACTCACTAGGTCCAATCACGAAAGCTTGGTTCATGCATGAAGAAACCAGAAGACAGACCAATGACTAGAAAAAGATGGCAGATCAATTTTGCAAGGACTTTTCATTTACAAGTAAGTACCCTGAGCTTGAAGTAGCTTTGCAAAGAATCAAAGAATTTCTTTCTACAGACAATAGTAAACAAAAATAAGACCTGGTGGTATGTGCAAAGCATAGCCGAGAAATTCAGACTAATCCTCACCTAAAATTGGATAAGAGACCTATAGAATGCTATAATATTGAGAAGGATTTGGAAATTCCAGATGAGTTAGAAGAATTGAGGAACTTAGCCATTAAAGAGATAGAAGGGAGCAAAGAAATCTAGAACATCATACCCAGTCAGGCTAATAATTCTTATAATCACCCATTGAAGTTGTGCAAATTCAAAATAGGGACCACATAGCAACCTAAGATATCTATGGTGGGAGATTAATGGGATGAACAAACTAGTCAAGAAATACATATTTTGTTGCGGGAATATGAGGATTTGTTCCCAAAGAAATTTTCAGAGTTAAAAGGGATTAGAGTTATGGGAGAGATGAAAATTGAATTAAAACTAGGATCAAAGCCTGTGAGGCATAGACCATACCGCCTTAACCCCAGAGTGAAAGAGAAGGTTAAGAGGGAAATAGACAAGATGCTGGAAGCTGGACTTATTTTTGCAGTGGAGGAAGCAGAATGGGTCAGTCCAATAGTCATCCAGAGCATGAAAGGTACATAGGATATTAGGGTCTGTGTAGACTACATAAGCCTTAACTCTACTTGTGTGCATGACCCTTTTCCAACACCTTTTACTGATGAGGTGCTAGAATAGGTTGCGGGGAAAGAATCTTACTCATTTACAGATGGATTTTCGGGGTATCACCAAGTAAGGATTGTTGAAGAGGAAAAAAAGAAGACCACATTCATAACAGAATGGGGGTCATTTTCATACAATGTGATGCCATTCGGCCTAAAGAATGCCCCTGCAGTTTTCTCCAGGATTGTAATAGCATCTTTCTGAGAATTTATTCACAATTTTAAAGAAGTTTATATGGATGATTGTACAATATACAGTCTACTCAAGGAACATGTAGCGCTACTACGTCTGATGTTTGACAGATGTAGAGAATTGCAGATATCGTTGAACCTCAGAAAGTGTATCTTTTGTGTGCCACATAGAAATTTGTTGAGCCACGTAGTATGTCGAGAGGGAATACTGGTAGACCCAACCAAAGTTGCAGTTATTGTTAACATGTCATCACCTATGAGTGATAAGAAGTTGCGCTCCACACTGGGGCACATAGGGTACTATCGCAGGTTTATCAGAAGATATGAAAATATCACTACACCTCTGGAAAATCTACTAAAGAAGGCTGAAGTGTTCCAATGGACCCCAGAATGTGATAAAGCGTTCGAGACCCTAAAGGAAAAGCTCAACACAACACCTATTCTGATATTTCCAAATTGGGAAAATGAATTTCATGTCCATGTAGATGCTTCAGGTATTTCCTTGGGAGCCATCTTAGCGCAACGAGGAGATGGAGCCATGGATCATCCTATCTATTTTGCGAGCAGGAATTTGTCGCAAGATAAGCACAACTATACAACGACATGAAGGGAGGGTTTAGATATGATTTAATCTTTGCATAAGTTTAGATATTATTTGTTAGGTTCTCATTTTAAGTTCTTTACTGATCATTCTGCATTAAAATATCTAGTTAACAAACCTGTGTTGGAAGGGATAATTTGTAGATGGTTGCTACTATTTTAGGAATTTTCTTTTGAAGTGATCATTAAGACTGGAAGATGTAATGTAGGGCCTGATCACCTGTCTATATTAGATTCAGGAGAAAGTGGCGGAGTAGTCAATGATCAGCTCCTAGATGAAGACCTGTTCCAGGTTGATGCCATACCAGAATACCTAGAAGACATAACAGTCTTCTTAAGTACAAGAGCCTGCCCAGAAACATACTCTGCAACCCAGAAACGTCATATGGTGGTTAGAGATGTCGACTATCAATTGATTGCAGGGAAATTGTATAAATTGGGACTAGATAGTATCCCCAATAGATGTGTCTTGGATCATGAAAGACAGGATATACTATGGGAGTGCCATAGTGGAGTTGCGGGAGGTCACGTGGGAGGAAAGACCACTGCGTAGAAAGTCCTCCAAGCTGGACTATGGTGGGATACGCTCTTCAAGGATGAAAAGGAATATGCTAGATCATGCGATGTTTGTCAAAGAGTGGGTAAGCCATCAGAACGAGATGAATTACCACTTCAACCAGTTCAAGCTTTACAAGCATTTGAGAAGTGGGCGGTTGAATTCATTGGGCCGATCAACCCCACAGATAAGCATTCAATGTCTATGTACATTATTACCGCAACTGACTACCTAAGCATTCAATGTCTATGTACACGTTGGGTTGAGGTAGCCGCTGTTTAGGATTGTTTGATCGATATTGTTGCTAGGTTCATTTTTGAAAATATTATCACTTGATTTGGATGTCCTAGGAGTCTAACCAGTGATCAGAGAGCTCATTTTATCAGTAATACCATAGCAAATCTTACAACAGAGTTTGTGATCCAACATCATAAAAGTATCCCCTACCACCCATAAGCCAATGGAACAATAGAGGTGTTTAACAAGATTCTGGAGAGAGGGTTAACAAAGGTTTGTTGTGAAAACAAGGAAGATTGGGATGACAGAGTTCCAATAGTAGTATGGGATTACAGGACAACCACAAAGAAACTCCACAAGTATAGTCCATTTCATCTAGTTTATGGGAAAGAGGTTGTGGTGCCTGCAGAATTCATTACTCCAAGTTTGAACATTACACATATCACACACATGTCGGAGGAAGAATCAGTTGCGCAGAGGCTCATGGAGTTGCAAGAACTTGAAGAGACCAGGTTTTTAATAGACTTCCATCTGTTAGTTGAGAAAGCAAGGCAGAAATATTGGCATGACAGACACATTAAGACTAAAGTATTTGCGCAAGGAGAAAAGGTTATACTCTATGATAGTCGGTACCAGAAGCATCCAGGCAAGTTGTGCAAGGTTGGGACCATTTATAGTCGTGAAGATCCAACCTTCTGAAGTAGTCGGACTTGCACAACTGGATGGTATGTTGCGGCCAGGATGGGTGAATGGCGCTGACCTGGAACCTTATCTATCTCCGAACTGAGATAGAGGATTGTTTCTCTAGTCTGAAGGAGCATGTATAGTAGTTAGATTTGAATTTTCTTGCAAATTGTTGTGAATTCAGTTAATAAAGGCTAGGAATGAACCGACACCATACATTTGTGTGGTCAAGGTATACCAACAGGGAGGAATTCCACTCACGGATTCTACCATTCTATTTGGACGAAGAGTCCTTTGACAAGGAGGTGATGTCATGGCTTGGAGTCAAAAACAACTCGCGCAAGTCGAGGATGCACTATGTTTTGTCCGCTGAGCTGCTGAAGAAGAAAGGCTAGGAAGCAGGGGTAGGACCGAGCTTCGGTCCAACGATACAAAATAAAGAAGATCTGGCACAGATGGACACAGAAGAGGAGGAAGAGACACAACCATTAGAGCGTAAGAAGATGACACTACCAGTGTTCCCGTAACTGCTAGAGCAAGTTGTGTTGATAGGTAAGGATGTCAACGAAATCCTTAGTGTTGCGTTCATTACAGATCGAATGGCTAAGAAACTTAGGACAGGGATCTTGCCGAGCAAGGTTCTAAACCCCCAACCCATTTCATCCTTTCCCCCACACTCGCTCAGCGGTTCAAGCAACCCCTATCATACATATCCAGGACGACCTTGAGCCTGACACCACTCCATCCACCATCATCACTGAGCACCCTCCATCACCACCACAACCCCAGTTGCCACCTCCAGAAACTGACAGTCCAACCCAAACTAATGATTTGAACCCATGCAACTCAATCCCCCAGAAATACTCGAGCAGAGGCTGCCAGAACTCCCTGGTCCAAACCCAGAGTTACCCGAGCAGAGACCAGAACTTCCTAGTCCAAATCCAGAAGTACCTGAGAAGAAGATAAAAATGACTAGCCCAAACCCTAAAGCCCAGGACTGACAGATCATACCTTTTGTGTAGCATAAGGACAATCTGTCTTCAACGAAGATTCATACAGTAGAAAATCCGCAAGTCTGAAGTCCCCAACACACTTTCTCAATGACCAAGGTTGAGGGTGCCATGGGCAGCGCAACTCCAGAAGCGGAGGCACATAAAGAGGTGGAGATACCAGAGGTTCAGAAGGAACCTGAGACGAATTTAGGACAAAGCTCAATGTCAATGCATGAGTAGATGTAGCTAGTTCTCCAAAACCATCAATAGTGCACAGAGTTGCTGCAACTCTGCCTAGCTAAAACAAAAGTTCTAATGCTCTTTATATCAGCATTGAGGTTGAGGCTTGTGCCAGGACCATCTACAAGAAAGGAGGAGGTAGAGACTCCCTCAAAGAACTCAACAACTAATAGACTTCCACTGCAGGTCTGAGCACCCAGGGAAGCCACCCCTTCTTTTGCTGACCTTGCACATGAAAATGCATCAAGTTGATGCAACAACAGACTCTAAATGGAACTCTTTGGTCGCATCCAAGCCCAAAGGATGTATCACATATGCGACCCAACAGTTCATCTCCAAGGCCTCACTCCTTGCCAGGAAATGGCAGGATGAAGTTGGGAGCTTTCAAGAAGTCAAGAAGCGAGCCTTAGAGTTGGTCCCAGAGTTGGGCCCTTCATTTGAAGAGGCAGAGAAAGAGAAAGAACAATCAGAAGATGACAATAAAAAGGTAAATGAGGACAAGGGAAAGCAACAATTACTCCTAGAAGTTGCAAAAGAGCCAAGTAATTGAATTGAGGGCGAGTCAAGGCTTGTGTTCGGAGCCTTTTGGGCCCTTTGTTTTTGGATTTGAAGCTGCACAAGAAGGACTACAGTCCCATTTTTGGTTTAGAACGAGTTGCACAAGCTACAAAAGAAGTTGGACAATGGAGTGAGAAAAGTAACAGGAATCGACTGCAGAAAAGGACAATGCAATGCTAGGAAGGAAAAAGCAGTTGCAACAGAACAAGAAATCATGCGAGCCCAAAGCCAGAAGATCCCAATAAACTTATATATATGAGATGTATACGACTGAAAAATGGTTCTTTTTGTTGGCTATTGTTGATAGGTTGGGTTTTTGCTGTTGTTAGACGGATGTTGTTGAGTTTTAGTTGAGAAAAGGTTTTGCAAATGTAATATGTATATAGTTTTGGGTAGATAGAGCTCTGCAACATGAGTCCAGAGTCAGAAGTTTGTAACAGAGTACTAACTTGTATCTCTAAGGTTGTATCTGATAAGTCCTGATGATAATATATAAAGAAGGATCCAAAATTTTGAAATATGATGCATCATTCTGTGTTTATGCTTATGCATTGTATCTTTATAGTTCTCCTTTGTGTTTGATAATCTCCATATTATGTTTCTGTGTCTGAATGCTTTTCACAACTTAAGTATATTTAGTTCCTATGTGTATGAGCTCTGATCTGTTTTGTATTTATACTGTCTAGTGCAAGATCATAGTGAATCTTGAAGGTTCTAGGAACCCACCCAAGTATTCTCCCTGCCCTTCCCTATCCTTCTATCTTTGTTTCACTTCGGGTGAGACTTCTTCATATTGTAGGAGATGAAAATGCCATCACTCTAGACTACACGATACCTTTTGTTGGTAACCTGAGAAGGAGCCTGGTCTGATCAATTATGTGCTAACATTAACTATCTCATCCTTGATGAAAGAAACATACTTCAATAGTTCTAAAAACCTTCTTTCATATTCATCTATGGTCATACTACCAAGTTTGAGTTCAAATAACTCTTTCATTTTCTTGTCATAGTATCTCTTAGTAAAATATTTATTTTCAAAACACTTCTTGAATTCCCTCCAAGTAACATTTTTCTCTTTAATGTGGTGCACCTGCACAAACCGATCCCACCACATGGATGCCTTTACCTTAAGTTGATAGATGGAAATTCTTCCTTCTGCATGAGAAGAATAATTATGCAATTGAAAATACTTTCTCATGCCCAACAACCATGTCTCTGCATCTTCATCCTTCTTGTGCTCACCATCATTTAGGAGGTTTGATTTTTTTCATTTCTCCTCATAGCTCATCCACCCCAGACCCCTTATGATTCATGATAGGGGATGGACTTGATTTGTTGTGTTCTGTCTTATTGAAATGCCTCAAGGAGTGACGGTGATGTCTTCTAACACTTCTTGTTCTTCTTTTCTCATCAGGAGACCCGTGACTTCCTGATTTGCTTGAGCCACTCTCCTTATCCAATTTATTTTCTATTTTGTTCAAGATCTGCATTAACTTCATGTTGGAGTCCTCCTTCTTCTCCTTGGATTTCATAATCCTTTCATTATCAACCTTATGGCTTTCTACATCCTTCTGCAAATTTTTAATGGTCTCTACCATATTCAAGTTTTCATCCCTTCCTTCTCCATGTCCATTGGAGTTTGTTCCTTCAATGCTCATATGTACATCCATCCCTCTGATATCCTATTCCTGGCTATAATCCCCCTGTGCATATTCCATTCCTATGCACTCTATTCTGGTCCTGATCTGATCTAGTTTTTGTTAACTTTGCAAAATGTTCAGCGAACAGAACTTTGTCAGGCTAACTGTTTCAACAATTTCATGAAAATATGAGCCATTCTGGTTCAATAATGCATCAAGATTATTTATTCTAATTTCCTGAAAAATGAATGCCCAGATAAATTTTCGAGGTGAATAATTATATTCTATTGTCCAATACCTTTCCAACGCCTGCTTCCATGCTCAATTCCGAGTCTTGAGTAGAAAGTTATGGTTATTTGAAAATTGTCCATTAATGTTTTTGTTCACCCTTCAACTTGGTGCAATTATGTGATGTAATTATGCATTTTTGAACCTACTCCATTGGAGTTTTAGTAGGATCTCAATTGGGTTTCCTAATATACATATTTTGAATATTTTTTCCAAGTTTCACCTCTTTCTGGGTCCTGGGTTGCTAGTTACAACCTGTTGAAGTTCTAGGCCAATTAGTGTTTTTGATATGAAATGATACAAGTACCTTCTTTGCCATATTAAACATTTTTAACATGCCTAGAATTTTAATTCAGCTCTAGGAATATTTTCTATGGTTCAATATCTTTCCATAGACTGCTCATGTTCCTCCAAAGAAAAAAGTTATGGCCCTTCGAAATTAGTTGGGTCTTAAAATTTACCCTCCACTGTTTGTCCTGTAACTTCCTCATAAAAGCTTAATTTGACGAACGATTTACACCATTAGAAATCTCTCTCTGGGCTCTTTCATTTGGGCTACAAAGAGAGAGAGAGTGTGTGTAACATAGTATACTTTTTTCTCAAGGTTTTTGAGTAGCTAAAAACGATGCTTAGGGCCTCAAAAACGTGCTGCAAAAAGATGACCTTCAAACAATATAAAATGTTGCAGAAATTCATTGGTTTTCTGTTGTTGTACACCATCCAAACGACTTCACGTGGACAAATTTGAACATGTACACCCATATTTAGCATGTGCAAAAACAACATAAGGTAGTGCATGCTCCGTGCACCTATAACCAATGTGGATTACTTCTCTATTGCGCCAATAACTGGTGCACACTACTTTTGTGTCGCGAGCCAATATCCACTGCGCAAAATTTTGGTTCATGCACTAATATCTGTTACGCACAATTTTTGTGTTGCACGCTAATATTCCACATGTATTGCAATCTACGTGCTACACCATGCCAAATTTTACTATGCCCCACTGCGCATTAGTACTTTGCACACACCCTTAATTAAATTGTCGCTCGACAACATATGCCCACATTGCGCGCGCACCAACAAAATTCCTCTGCACTCTGTCAATATTGTCCACACCACATGTGCCATTATTATGTGTGCACACACTGCACACACCAGTATTACGTATGCGCCACTCAATATTCACCACGCAATGCTAAATTTAGTGTGCACACCCGCGCACCAATATTTTTCACGCATTACCACTCTGCACCGCACAATGCCAAATTTAAGTGCGCACACCCGTGCACCAATATTTTCCGTGCATTTCCACTCTGCACTGCGCAACGCCAAATTTAAGTGTGCAGACCTGTGCCCCAATATTTTCCGTGTATTACCACTTTGCACCGTGCAATGCCAAATTTAAGTGCGCACACCTGTGCGCCAATATTTTCCGCGCATTACCACTCTGCACCGCGCAGAGCCAAATTTAAGTGCGCACACACGCGTGCCAATATTTTACAAACATCACAAGCTTTTCACTGCGCATCATTCATTTTTAGTGCACACACCTGCGTACATTCCTTTTTTTATGCACATCAATTCCTCGTGAATTCCGCTGTAGAAATTGGGCTTTTGCCAAACGTTTTTCCCAATTTTCACCATAGACATTCTGCAACTATGAAATTTGTTCAATTTCACCCTAATAACACCAATTCAACCTCTGCAACAACAAATCACTGTTGGTTGACATTCCTGGAATGAATTTTTTCCCAAATTCAATTCACGAATTGAGAATTTTAATCAACTAATCTCGCTCCATCTATCATGGCTTCCCTGTAACTTCAAATTCAACCAATTCCAAGTCTGAATTTTCTAGAACAGATACTAAATTAAGAATATCTCACTATTTGTCCAAATTTCTGAATTTTCACATGAATTTAACAACATAAATTGGGGATTTTTCCCAATTTCACGCAATTGCTTCTAATTTTTACCATGGACACTCTGTAGCTTGAAATTTGTCCACTTCGAAATCAATTCCTTATGAAATTTCACTTCAATTCAACCTTCTCGGCCCATCCAGGCTCAGTGTTGAAAACTGGAGCTCTGATACCATATTGTAACGTCCCCAACATCCAACTGGGCTATGCCACGTAAACAAATTTCAAACTGTATGAAAATTAAAAAGTATACACACAAAAACTCTTGTGAAAATTTATATATAAAAATTAAAACAGACAAATACATTATGTAAGTACACAGATTCAGACGGAAATCACAATAAACATATACATGCAACATAGACAGGCAATACCCATAAATATAAAGACATGTATAAACCACACACAGGAAAAACCCATAAAAATAAACACATAAATAATAATGCAACATGTAATTTAACACACAATCGACACTTATCTTGGTAAGAATATGACCAACTACGTGCATACCTTCCACGAACCTACCAGCCTTAGTCCACATGCTCATCACTCTTAGCTGTGGATCACCGCTGAGCTGGGACTAAACTTCGCCCGGGTAAAGGGATTCCTAACCAGGCTGATGTATCTCAGACAACAGTAAATACTCCTTCACAGGTGCCAACTCAAACTAACAACCTACAATCCCTCATTCCCCACATGCATGTCCCACCCCATGAAGTGTGCCCCTTCTCTGCTCAAGAGTCCTTCAGTTGCCCCACTTCCTTTCTAGGATTCAACAATAGGTCAGACAGGAAGTATCAAAGCCCTATAGCTGCAGTTTAGCATCTTTGGGAATCAATTCCCAACAATTCTCTCACCTAGAGAGATTTTCTCATGGGCCTGACAACCCATCTCTTCAATCTCCCACGGGCTTGACAACCTGCTTCTTCAGTCTAGCTCCTAAACTAACCAGGTACAAGTATGGGTATTGGTACTTGTACGGGTATGGGTACATGTACAATGATAGTAACATAAAGGTATTGAGGACAACTAAATGAGTGAATGAATGATGATGGAGGGAATCAATGGGAAAATGAACTAATTCCAAACTATATGTTTGCATGTTCCCAACTTGACACTTGTCATGTTGAGAGCTACTTTGGCCCACTTGTCCCCATCCTTAGAACTTAGGATAAAATAATTATCCATACTTTATACTTTCAGGAATATTAATATAATATTCCTTTTTTGCTTAAGATCCCTAGCTTAGCCCTTTTTCTTAACTTTTATCCCCCCCTTTCCCTAACTAGTGGAGTTTAGTCCCCCATACTCTTTTATCGTGGTCGCTCTACACGCATCGATGTATTTTATATTAATGATAAGACATATACAAAAATAGGCTCACTGGCCTTTAGCATCTAGGCTCTCCAGCCTAATTCAACACATAAGCCTCCTAGCTTATAATAACTAGTTCACTAGCTTATAAAACACAACATATACACAAAGGCTCCCTGGCCTCAAAATCACGCGCACTTAAGTTTGTTGCATGTGGTATCCTGGAATGTGCACACTTCATCATTTTAGTGTGCAATACATGTGCGCACTATACCATGGAAGGTGCCTACAAAAATGATATAAAAAAACTCACCAACTTAAGTACATTTGCATTTACATTTACAATTGGGTTCGACCTAGGGGTATTACAATAATCATTGTTGACCACTCTTAAGGAAAAAGAGTTGAGCCTTGACTCATAATTTGATTCAAAATAGGATAAGGGAAAGTGGATCATCGATGCAGAACCCAATGATACCATGAAAACCACAAAGATCCAACCAAAAGAGTCAAATGAGCTTGAGGAGGGGGAGCACCTCTTCCATTTACAGATGTGGATGAAGGGGACCCCTCTACATTTCATTGTTGACAACGAGAGCCAAAAAAAACCTGATCTCAACCGAGGTCATTAATAGATTGAAGTTGTTGACAATGTCACACCCCTAACCATACACCATCGGTTGGTTGAGTTAGGGATGAGACCTTCGTGTTAGCCAACAATGTCACCTATCCTATGACATAAATCCTTTCAAAGACGAGGTATTGTGTGATGTTTCCCCACTCAAATTTTGTGATGTTCTTTTAGGAAAATCGTGTATGTTGAAATATCATGTTGTTTATGAGTCATGAACTATAGTATCATTATTACTTTGGGAGTTCATCCCTACAAGGTACCAGAGATAGTTCTAACTACTACAATTTCATTGATATTGAAAAATAGTGTTGAAAGATAATCTATTAGACTACAAAGTGTTTTCTCTTCGTGGTTAGATCAAAAGGTGAATGAAATATCACCGTGACCATGATAACTTTAACATAGGGTCTTGTTGGACTATGATTGTTGTTAGAACAATACTCACAGTCATCAGTCTCCACCACAATCATCGGAGTTAGGATCCACGAGAGGGGGTTAACCCATGTCACGAAACTCATGGGAAGTGTTGAATCCAATGTCCAACAATCTCCCCCCAATGCGTGTTGGGTGAGTGTCAAACTTGAGACTTGTCACTCTGATACCATTTGTTGGACTACGATTGCAGTTAGACCAAAACTTGCAGGCGTTAGTCTCTGCCACAATTGTCGGAGTTAGGATCCAGGAAAGGGGGTTAACCCATGTCGTGAAACTCGCAGGAAGCATTGAACCTAATTCCCAACATGTCTCTCTACACAACAAAAGTAGGTGAACAAGGTTGTAGAGGAAGATAGAGACATATTTGCCTCACCCATAGGGGTGCCTCTGCACTATCAGGTCAAGCATCCCATTGACTTGATACTTTATTCTCACTTACCCAATGGTCCAATATACAAATGCTCCCTTCTAAAGAATGAAGAGAAAGAACATCAAATTCATGAGATCATTCGAAATGGCCACATTCAACCGAGCTCCTCACCTTGTGGGAGACCAATTACACAATCCTCCTGATGTGGCCATTTTATAAGCCAATGAAACTTATGAATTTGTAAACCAAGAACAATCCTTCCCACCATACAATTGACATAACAACATCATGAGGTACATATACGGTTCCCTCAAACATGTTTTGAGATACCACTCACTAGTTCAATTCAAGAATTGTTTTATCCTCTTTCCACCAGCTAGCCAAGATCTTCCCTACATCATGTTTGTCATAAGAGTCCTTCATAAAAGGTGTGGTTAGATACACTTTTGATGGTGAAAATATATAATTCTTATCCACTTCCCGAGTCAGTAAATTTCCCACACAATCACCCTTCTCATTCAAAATCATGCGATCTTTAAGATTTGTATGGTTTATAATCCATTTAATTGCTTCAACACAAGGAAGCATAGGTTCTTAGTATGCAACAACGCGTAGATGAGATCTCTTTATATTCTTGAAATCCTTATCATCGATATCCTTTACAAAAAGGTCACTATGGGGTATTGTCTTTGGACAATATTCCTTCTTTAAATTAAAATATAGATTGTTCCATCCTAGCAAAATGACTTGAGTTCAAATACTTGGTTCAATATCTTTGTATATTGGATGCGGCAAATGCTTCTGAGGTATGTGAATTTGAATTATAGGGACAAAATCCTCTGATGAATCCTCAACAACTGTAGGTTTCTATTGTGAAGCTTCCCCTATCTCTCTCTCCATACCCCTAGGAGACCTAGTAGGTGGTCTCACAGAGGTTCTCCTTCGGGGCATATTTTCTACATACAAAAAACTATAGCAGTTAACTGCATTTGTATTAACCACACAACATATATATATATATATATATATATATATATATATATATATATATATATATATATATATATATTAGAAACCATTATTGGTAATTATTCTAAACCCAAAAAACTCAAAATTTACAGACAACATTATAGCAATACGAGTTCATGAATTAAACTGGTAACTATCTATCATAATAAATTGAACCAATAGTCATTTGTTCAATTCTAAATAACTTACCTAGTTCAAGAGAATGAGCAAATCAATGATTTAATTGGAGGAATAATGCATACACTTCCCCTGGTTTATGAATCCACCTTCTATGCACTCCTCATGGTGAAATTGTTGATTGTGGAGCTTGATTATCTTCCTGATTTACAGGTCTTGTTTTAGCCATGTTTGGATCCTAGTTCTTGATGAGAGGGCATGGGGGGGATTACCCCGCAACTCATGTTTTCAGGGGGTCTAAAGGGGGAGGATAAAATATTGGAGCTCATCATTAGGTTGAAAATTTGATGGTAGAGGTTATGTTGGTGCCTTTTTTCCCTAGAAGGAAACCATGTTTTTATGGGGGTATTGTATTACAATCAATGATGGGTTTACCGTCGGTGCTTTACGAGTCCATGGTATTGGGTAGCCCATGGTATTTTTCCATAGGAGTATATGTGATGAATCCTATTTAAAGGATGCAATTGTGTGTCTAAGAGAGGAGACTGTGAGATAATGAAGAAGAGGTTGCAGCGGATGTGTTGTAGGTGTTGTCTCTTCATTTTGCTGGATGGAATCAAGGAAGGACTAGATGTTTCTCTGTGGAATTGTGTGTCTAAGAGAGGAGACTGTGAGATAATGAAGAAGAGGTTGCAGCGGATGTGTTGTAGGTGTTGTCTCTTCATTTTGCTGGATGGAATAAAGGAAGGACTAGATGTTTCTCTGTGGACGTAGCCCATATTGGGTGAACCACGTATATTGGTGTCTCTCTTGTATTGTGTTCTTTTGTGTTTTTTCCACATTCATTTTGATTTGTTTTAATTTTATTGCTCCACAATCCTATTCCTAATAGAAACTATTGTGTTCAGTCCTTCACACGAGTGACTCTATCCCAATTTAATAATTACAACACTTGTAGGTGGCGAAATAAATCAACAATGCTCATACCTTATCGAACTCGGCTTGAATTGATAATCAAAGTGAGCAATCCGGCTGAATAATTTGAATTTAATGGCCAATGGATTCAATCTATGTAGCATAATGACAAAATCTCACTCTAAAACAATTATATTTACTAAATATAAGAACTTGAATGTTGATTGGATGTCCTAGCTGCCAAATTAGCTAATTATTAACCAATTTTCTCTTCGACGGCTGCCCAAGAAATTTGTTTACCTTTTCGGTGGGTTTCAAAATTCTTTAAAACTTCTTACCCTATAGACCGTTCCTGAAAATTTCTTCTTCAATGACAACTTAAAACTTGTTATATCGACCTATGTAAAAACTTGTCTTTTTGGCA
>JASDQU010012681.1:328333-340824 GCA_032191745.1 Picea mariana | reverse complement strand
AGCAATGATACAATTAAACATGAAAATTATCACTTTCATTCCATTGTCGGAAGAAGTAGGGATAGCTTCAACCCACTTGGTGAAGTAGTAAACAACCATAATGATATAGTTATGGCCATTAGCTAAACCTAGCTTACATGTCATGACTATTTCCCACTTTGTGAAGGGGTAACTGACAACCACATGGTGTAATGGAGTAGGTTGAGAACACATATTATGAGTAAAAAATCGACAAGGATGACACTTTTGGACCACATTCACATATGGCCAAAAGTATCATGTGTGAAAGATTTTTTTGGGTTGTGGCTATTTTTAAAATTTGACCACCACATTATTTGGCATGACAATGATTCAAAACCCTCTCAACATTGTCATGAACCGAGAACCAATCCAATACTAAGTTGACACCGTGATGATAAATCATATCACCAACAATGAGATAATTCTTGGCTTGATTGCATATCCATCGACGTTCATCTCTAGATAATTGAGGGTTAAAACACTGGGTTTGAAGATATACCAAGATATATCCATACCAGGAATCATAATAGTCAATGAGGAATAAATATTCAATATAAAATTATTCACTAATTATAGATTCCTCACTATATCTAGGAAGCTCAAACATCAACTCCAAAAAACCTAAAGACTTCTTAGATTTTGAAGCAAAAAAATCCAAATCAAACTCTTGCAAGATGACAATCCACATGGAATACTTTCCCCCAATGATCTAATGGGTCAAAATGTGCTATGTTGGGTTGGATTCTACTGTGATAGTAGTATTTCACAGAAGCATGTAATGCCTAAGATGTTGAAAAACATGCATATTTTCCAAGGCCAACTTCTCAACATGTGAATAACATAATTCAAGACCAACAAGACCCTTACTAAGGTAGTCATTCACATTCTCCTTCTGCAAACTATCCTCTTTGACAAGCACCATACCAATTGATCCAAATTGGATCATTATATTATTTGTCATCTATAAGTCTAAGTATTGGTCATTTTAATATTTACGTTAGTTTAGAGTTTTGGCAAGGTGGTCATTTCCCAACATAGTAGCAGGATCTTGTATTTATTAAATAGTACGACCTCAAATGCCCATTGAGAAGTCATCAATAAGAGGTTACAACAATCACATGGGATTAGCTTGAATGTTGGGGTGGCATAATTGTTATCCTTCCCACCCGGGTTCAATTCCTATAAGCAACATGTTGAACCGTTGTGATAAATCTAGAAAGATAGACACCCCCTAGATAAAGGTCCACTCTGAATGTCTCAACCCTTGCTAATTCATAAGTTTCCTACTATATATTGTCTTGCGAACTATTGATACTAGCTTAGAGATTAATAAACAAATAAAACCTCTTTATATTATTAATATCTACAATAATTAGTTATCATAATTAATAATTTCAATTTTTTTATAAGTTTAAGATAGACACTACTCATAAATAGCATTTTCAATAACAGAAAAAACACACATGAATAGTTATAAAGTAAACTCAATAATTATGGATAATGACAAAAATAACACAAACTAGAATTTATTTGGTTTTTATACATATATGAATAGTTATAAAGCAAACTTAATAATTATGGATATCGCAACAAAAATGTCCCACTAATACCCGTTCTTAACTCACAATAACAAAATACCCTTCTTAACTCACAATAACAAAATATAGTTTGTATTTATAAGGGTCTTCATAGAACGAGAACTTCCAAGTATAAGGGCTCTATACTATTTTTGAACAAATTCAGATCACTATAAAGATTCATTTCATTCTATAGTTGTATGTGTTTTTTTAAACAATAATATTATTGCTTCCCCTTCCTAAGTAGTAGGCGTGTTTTTTTTGCAATGGGAACTTCAAAAGGTTCCTTTGGCTTAATACAATTTATTATTTATTATAACTTATTTTCATATTTAAAACATAACCTCTTTAGCTCTTCCATGTTCAATATGAGAATGACTTGCTCTTGAAGAAAGTGAAACATTATATTATTTAGATTCATCTCATCTTAAGATGAGATGGTTGTCTTATTTCACACTACTGGATATTTAGGTTTGAAGCTGAAATTGGTATAGATAACATGGTTTTCTTAACTAATCTAAAATGAGGTCATAGTTTCTAAAAACGGTGTAACTATTTTCCATTGAATTTTCACTATGGTGATGACTTATTTTATAAATTGGATTGGAGATGAGTGATGTTTTATCTCAATATTATTTCATTATTTGGAGATCTATAAGTGGTGTTATTCATATCAAGATCTCTTATGAGGAGGCCATTCATATATATTAATTCTTTGAACCAACTCATCATCATCTCTATCTTATTTTCATCAATTTGGAGATTCTCCTCTTACCTATTAATGTTTCATAGATATCTCACTCATGTGTGACTGCAAAATGGAAGAATTTTTTTCTTGAAGATCCAAATTGAAAAATAAGAGGGAGTCATCTCATTATAGGTCTCAAAATTGTTTCTTTCTTCTTTTCCTAATGATTATTTGGAATACTGATTCCCATATTTTATGGAAATTCCAATCTACATATGATTTACCCAATTTCTAAGTTATATAATTATATACTAATCATATGGTTTTGGGTTTCTTAGTGGTTGGCCTTTTACTTTTGAGTCTATGTTTCTTGTTGTTACTAAGTTGTCTTATAGAGAGATGAGGTTGGGAAAATAATGTGTTTATTTTCTGTTTTAGTGATATGATAACCATATGGTTTCCTTTTTCTTGATATGAGAAGCATTAGAGTGTTTGTTATGATAATATTCTGAGTCTTTAGATGTCACATAAACAATAGTTTTGGTGATATGATGACCTAACATGATGATCAATCTATTGTAAGAAATGGGGAGAGGTCTAACTATGTGTAAATTGTCCAAACAAAAGTACCACAACTTTAACACATGCCTAAATTGGAAGAATATAATAAGATATGTTATAGTTGAACCTCTAAAGTCAAAACCCAGATGAATCTTCTTATCCATTACCAAGCAATTATGCCTAAGTAATCTAGGAAGGTTTGAGAAAAAACAATTTCCTTAACCAAATGAGAGCACCCAAGGAGGAGTTTTTTGTATGGGCAAGTCCAAATTGTTAAATCTCCCTCCTGGAACTATGCTAAGAAAAGGGAGGTAAAAATCAAGTTAGATAGAAAAATTCCCCTAAATTGATGCTTAACTGGTGTTTTGAGTCGATAACTATGGTAGAATTGCTTGATAACATATCTAATTTTCTTTTCATTAAACACTTTGAGCTCCAAGATGAAAGTGGGGTGGTATAGTTGATATCCCTATGTGGATATGCAAAATCTACTTAAATTTGTTAGTTAGATGATGTTTCCATATGACAAGTGGGATTTAACAAAATCCCTATTCTAGCAAAGTAAGAGAAATTGGGTACTAGTAATATGTATAGATAAACTTGAACATTGGAATCTCCCTTACCATATTACTCATATCATGGGATGAAGATACAATAAAATTCTTGAAATATATCCTCATTTTGAAAATGTTTTTTATGCTCTAAATTAATTCCCAGTAGAAGTAAATTTTTTATGTGAATACGTTATACCATTACAACACCATTGTTTCTATTGGGAATTTGTAACTCTAAGAAAACAACATACACAATTATACCATCTCTCATGTATTGATAGACTTGCTCCAAGCTCTTCTATAGTTGAAGCTCCACATGAATAGGATCATAAGTACCTGTTAGCACTCAAAGTCACCCTTAGATTGCAAGAGGATAAGCCCAACAACCATCAAATAAGTTTGTAAATGTAGGTTAATGATAGAAGGTCAAATGGAAAAAACTCAACATAGCAATCTTTCAACACAAAAAATCTAGGCTAGTATGCATAAGCAAGTGAGGTTTTCATTAACTTTAGTCAGTGGTTTAAGGATAAATGTGAGTAGATGGAAGACTTGGTGAGGAAGATGGATAGGTCTGCTATAAACATCAAGCCTTCTAGTAGCTAGGTGAGGAAAAACTCAGTCACAAGAACTTCTTGAACTAAATTTAAAACACTGAAAACATTTCCAACAACATCATAATCAAACATCCATTACAACACATCTATAACATCTCATAAGAATCATCCAATAATGAGAATTCAGAGTAAGAAGAAGCAAGACAATGAAAATAAGATGACTTCTATTAATCAAAATAGCTTAGTTATCATACATAAACCAAAGTACAACTCTGTTTAGTCAAAATATTAAAATAGGGAGCTCTTCTCAACCATTTGAAACTCAACATAACATTCTCCTGATGTATTTATGGTCTAAATAGTAAAAAACAACTAGAGATGTGAGCTGGCCTTTCTATCCTAGGATTCTCCACAAAAAGATGCTAATCTAACATCTGTACAAGTGGAACTAACAGATTGCTAGAAACATGGAGCATGTTGGCAACAACTCTAACAAGATAATTATGACATGATTTTTTGTTGCTTGGGCACATCTCCAGCAGTGCCATGTGTCCTCCAATCCTTTTTGTTGAGCTCCATTTGCTACCTGGTGATCATTGGTTCCCTCCAAATCATCAAAGCTAAGAAGAGGCAACGAATTCAAAATGCTGACTGTAACAACTAGTTCATAGCAACTTTTCATAGTGCAACTGGTAGAAGATTCCTTAGCGCCCGCCTATGTAAAACTGTTCTGCAACTGATTCCGTAGCGCATTCAGTAGCATATTTCGTAGCGCCCAGCTGTAAAATGATTATGCAGCAACCTTTAGTAGCGAACTTCCACTTTATGTTTGGCTAGGCGATTCTACAACACTTTCAACAATGAATCTACAATCTTGTCTATGTGGATGATCTCGTAGCGCTAGGCGCTATGAAATGTTCTGTGTTTTTCTGTTTCATGCAATGAACCTCAAAATAACCAAAAAGTCTTAGCAGAAGGATAATAATCCTGTAGATGCCTCCAGTAGGTGAAATTATGGCACTTCCCTCAAAACTTTAATATGCAAAAGCTAACCATCATCAAAAATGGGTTTTTCGTCCTCTCCACTTCATCTTCTCAATCGAGAACTTCTCCTTGTTGCAGGAACACCTCTCTCTATTGCAAGAACATTTCTTTCTATTGCAGGGGCACTTCTCTCTGTTGCATCTTGGGCTAGTACATTTAGATTCGTCTGGGCTAGATCATCCTTGAATGGTTGCAACTCCTCTTTGATCTTTATTTTCTGGGACTGTAAGCTTTTGTTCTACCTGTACAAAGTCTGAATTTTCCTATGGAGGGGAAAGAATTTTTTTGCTGTAAACCTAGCTAGATCAAGGGTCTCATTATACATGTCCATGAGTTCACTCATCTTCCTCATCTCAGTCAATATTTCTCCCTTAAAGCAAGTAATTTCCTTTCTAGCATCCCTGAGTTGTCTCATCAATCTCTTGAAGGTGGGATTATCAGGGGGAGTGGTGATGTTTATGACTTCAACATTCTTTTCAATAGTTTAACCCTTACCTTTGTCTTTCTTCTGAATAAGAGCTTTGGTCACGACTTCAATAGGATTTTCAAGAGTGTCACCTTTACCTTTGTCTTTCTTCTGAACATAAGCTTTGATTATGACTTCAATAGGCTTCCCAATAGTGTCACCTTTACCTTTGTCTTTCTTCTGAACATAAGCTTTGATTATGACTTCAATAGGCTTCCCAACAATGTCACCTTTACCTTTTTCTTTCTTCTGAACATAATCTTTGATTATGACTTCTGTTTCAACATATTCTTTATGGGATGATGATCTGGTGAAAGGCCTCCTAGCTCTTTTCTCAACTGCTGTAGTAGCTGAAGGAAAATGCAACTTTCTCCCCTTTTTGGCTATAGTTTTGGTTGATGAGGGAACTTCCTCTAGTTCAGGTGCAGGCTGAGGTGAAAGTTCCCTTTGTGGGGAGTGATGGGCTTCCCTCTCATCTTCTTCAACTTCCTTAGGAACTTCTTTGTCTTGGGCAATGTGTTTTCCCTTTCTCTTTTTTCTTGTTTCTACTTGGGAAACACTGCTAGCTGGAAAAGGGCTTTTCACCCTGGATTGAGAAGTAGGGGCTCCATCTAGCTACATATTAGCAGAGACAATGAATTTCTCCCAAGTGAGGTTTCTTTTCTTCAATTCTTCCATTACAAGCATCCCGATCAACCCTTAGTGGAAGACACTGGTGTCCACAACCTTGGACTTGGCTTGGACCCTATCAACCATTTTGCCCATACTTATAAATAGATAGAAAGGGATGTTCATCAAATCCTTACCTGTGAAGTGTAGCAAAAGCCTAATGTGATATCGGTATATCATGTTAAATCTTCCCTCACATGTAAAATACCTCTATATGACTTTTAACATTTTGTCAAAACCATCAACCAAGTGGCTCCTAGGCACTCCCTTGGACACATTATATTTCTGATTATCTGTCTTGAGGAAATCTTTAGGAAAATATGCATTGAGAGTCATATATTTGAACCACCTTTCACCAGTGTTGGGTATCTCAGTGGCTACTACAATGGTGGCTTTAGATACCTCCAACTCAAGGGTTCCTACCTTGGTCTTAGTGCTAACAAATTTTAAAGAAAATTCTATGGCTACCTCAGAGTGTCCCCTTTGCATATTTTGACAGAAAGATAGACAACCAACCCTTTGGAAGACCTCCCTGATCATAGGTTCAACATCAAATACATGCATGTCAGAAGGCTTAGTCCTGACTACACTCCCACCCTTGTGAGATTTCTTTTGTTGAGGTGTATCCATTGATAGAAGCAGGAGATCAAACACTATAATGTTATGAGAGGTATAGGAAACCAAACAAAGACAAAAGTATTTAAGTTTTTGAAAGGTGGTCCTTATTTGGTCTTTCAGGGATTTCCTCCAATTGAATTCTGAGCTAATAAGAGAATGGTTTGATGGTTTAAAAAGGGGGAAAATCCTTTGAGAAATGATATCCAAGGAGGTTGCATTGTCAAGTTTTAGGCTGATAGAGAGACACCTTACAGGGTCATCATCATTCTAAAGGTAAAGGCTTCTAAAATATTCACTGCAAATAGACTTTGAGATGAAATTATAGGATGAACCTATGAAGGAAAAGAGCCAATCCTGGAGATGTGAGCATAGATGATGAAACTGTGTTGAAACAAAATTTGTAGCACTCAAACAGGGGATCCGTAGTGCAATTTTGTAGTGTTTTCTATAGCACAGTATAGACAGCAAGGGACAAGAGAATAATGGGAACAATAGCTCTAACATCAAATTAATTGAATTTTAGTGGGGAAGATGACAATATGCAGATGGCTAAGAAATCTGTGGCAGCAGAAATAAAGGGGATGGTAGGTGGAAGAAACCACAGTTTACAATGCTAGGTGCTACAAAAATATAAAACAAAACCTTAAGTAATCTTCAACAGAGATCAAATGGCTCAAGAAGTACCTGGACACCGTAGTTTTCTTATTGATGATCTTCTAAAAGAATGAAATTGCTTGCAATCATATCAGTCTCCAATTCACCTCGGTGAGCTGGTCTTTAGAAAGATCTGGAACCCTGTTTGGAATAGGAGTTTCAGCAGCACCGATCTAGGAGTAGGATTTCAAACTTTGCCAAATAGTTAGAATTCATAAATGACCAAATCATGATTATTCCTTTTGAAGACAAAGATGCTGTAAACAATGAAAAGGCATGACATCAACTTCGTAATCGCAAATGATGGTAAAGAGGGAGAGTGTAGAAAATATGCTCTACGAAAACAACTAGTGAGTTGGCAACATACTTGAAAAGATTTGATTTGACTCCCTAACGGGTAAAGGGACAACGTGGAGAGGTTCAAGCATATGAATGGAGGTAGTGACCTATTAGGATTGTGGTGTCATGGGGCTAATGGTGGAATTTTTCAAATCATGTGATGAGTCAAGGGTGTAAACCATAAATGAACCAAGGGTATAAACCATAAGTGTGGGTTAAATATGTGAGCCAAGTTCCAACCTTTCATTTATTTAAGTTATCCTAAGAAAACCATAAGGGAAAAATTAAAAAACAAACTTAAAAAATACTAATGGATAAAAATTAAAACCTAAGTAGAAATTTGACCCATGACAACTTCATGTGATAACATTGGCTCCATAGGGGATGGCATGCTCCGTGTGAGCTTCCAAGAACAAGCAATTTCAATGTCTTATCCTAGGGCTATGGGGTCATTTATTCAAAAAAAAATGAAAAAGAGAAAGTGATATTTACAATGAATGGAAATCCACTCATGGCTTAAGAAAAATACTTCTTCAGAAAGTGCCCATTGACAAGGACACCAAAAAATTCAGAATCCTCCAAGTTCTGCAATTTATAAGTATTATTTGAAAATACCTCAAAAATCTTTAAAGGACCAATCCACAAGGCTTCAAATTCACCATGTTTTCCTTTGTCTTTCTTGGGTGCATCCCACTTGAGCACTAGATCTCCCAGTAGGAAATATTCTTTGCTTACCTTCATGTCAAAGGCTTGCTTGATCTTCTGCTGATGGTCCTATGCTTTGTCAAGGAGATGCTCCCTAGTATGCTGTACTTATACCAGTTGTTGTATCCTCCTGACCATATCATTAGGTTCTCCTTGCAAGTCCTGGAGGAACGTTTCCACAGGAAAAGAAAGCTGAGTAGGAAATATAGATTCAATCCCATATACAAGATGAAAAGGGGAAACACCAAGTGACCTCTTTGTTGTAACTCTATCACCCCATAAGGAAAATTTCATCTTTTAGTCCCATGCTTTCTTGATGTCTTCTAACAATTTTTTGATGATCTTTATGAGGCTCTTGTTAGAGGAATCTTCCAAACCATTTCCTTGGGGGTAATAAGGAGTAGAATGGACTAATGTAATCCCATACTGTTCACAAAGCTTGATCAATGGTTCAACTTTGAAAGAGGCAACATTGTCGATAACAATCTTGCTTGGAAAACCAAATCTTGACATGATATTCTTAGGAAAACTAATGATTACCTTGTGGGAGGCATCCCTTGTAGGAATGGATTCTATCCACTTGGTGAAATAATCAGTGGCAGTCAAAATCCACCTATGTTGACCACTTAAATCTGAATGGATTTCCCCAATGAATTCAAGACCCCACTACTGAAAAGGTCCAGAAACCACCATAGGCTTCAAAGGAAAATATTTGAGTTGTTGCTTTCCTGAAAACTTTTTTCATTTGACACAATCTCAAAGCTTTTCACAAACATCAATAAGAAGGCTAGGCCAAAAATACGCGGCTCCGAGGATCTTATAGGCTGTGGTTCTCCAAAAGTGATGGCCCCCAAACAATTTGTCATGAAAATCAGTCATGGCCTTTTGGGCCTCCTATGGATCTAAACATCTCAAAAGAACCCCTAGAGGATCTTTCCAATACAATATGTGACCAATAAGACAATATATGATTGATTTAAGCGTCAAATCTCTTACCTTGTTCTTTTCCAAACCATCAGGAGGCTGCAACATTTGCAAAAAATATATGATGTCTTTATACCAAGTGCATTCTGCCAAGTTGGGGATGATATGAGAGCTTTTGTCAGCAAAATCAACTTGCTGATTTTCTGAGTTTATGTTCATGAAATTAACCCCTAGTGCTTTGAAATTCGATTCATCCAACAACCTAGCTAAACCTTTACCTTTCACTAGTTTAGTGGGCTTCATTTCAAGGTCAAATTCCAGAATTTTGGCAATCCATTTTCTCCTCTTCCCATCTATGTCAAGCTGGATAAGTATCTCTTTCGCATAGGCCGAGGGAACATAGGCAACAATCTTGGAATGCATAATGTATACTATGAAAGCCTTGATGGATTTAACCAAATCATAAGCCTGCTTTTCCATGATATCATACCTCATCTTTGCATCTCTCAATGCTTTGCTAAAAAATGAGACAGGCTTCTCTAACCCCTCTGTATTTTTCTAAAGCAAGATAACAACCAATGTGTCAAATGAGGCAAAGGAAAATATTAGAAATTCCTTGGAATAATTAGGGCTGATGAGCACAAGTGCTTCAGTCAAGGACTTTTTTATTTGGTCAAAAGAATATCGGGCCTCAACAGTTCATTTCACCTCATTTCCTTTCCTAAGCATGGATGTAATGTACTTAACCAATTCAACAAAGTTAGAGATGAATCTTCTTAGAAAAATTATTTTACCCAAGAAAGACTAAGCTTCTTTCTTAGATCTAGGAAGAGATAAAGTTTGGATAGCCTCCACCCTACTTGGATCAATTCTTACCCCTTATGTTGATACAATGTGTCCCAATAACTTACCTTCCTTCATAGCAAACAAGAATTCTCAGGATTGAGAGAGAGACCAAACTTTCTGCACTTTAAGTAGACCTTTTTCAAATGATGATAATGCTCCTTATCGGATTTTGAGAACACTATAATGTCATCTAGATAGATGAACACAAATTTTTCCTTCTCCCCAATAAAGACAATATCCATTTCCCACTGAAAGGTTGCTCCTGCATTCATTAATCCAAAGGGAATTTTAGCATACATGAATGTACCCCAAGGAGTAGTGAAGGTTGTATTCTCTCTATCTTCAGGCAAGACATATATCTGATTGTATCCTGAGAACCCATTAATCATAGAAATCCTAGATGAGCCAGTCACTCTTTGCAAGATGTGCTCCATCTTTGGAAAGGGGTAATTATCTTTCTTGGAGCTTCTATTCAAATTCCTGAAATCAACACATAATCTAATTTCCCCATTCTTCTTCCTCACAAGGACCAAGTTAGCCACCCACTCAGAGTACCTCAAAGGAATGATGATCTTGGCATCCAAAAACTTCTTCACTTCTTTTTCCATAATAGGCAGCAACATGGGATTTATCTGTCTGAGTTTTTGCCTAAAAGGCTTGGTCTCCTCTTTCAAAGGGATCTTATGTTCAATGATGTTTGTAAATATTCATATTTCCAGGAAAACACATCAGAAAAATCCTTCAAAATTTTAACATACTTAGCCCTTTGTTCCTTAGACAAGCTGCTAGACAATTTCACATACTTTGGATCCTCCTCTGTACCTAAATTCCATTCAGTCATATCAACATTTTCAATTGAACCTTTAACCTTCACATCAACATCATTTTTGTCAAACAATATCTCCAAGGGGACTATTCCTTTTGGAATATGGTTACTAGGCAATTAAACAATATGATGGTCAACAATTTTATTCACAAAAATATCAACATGAGGTATTTTATCATAATCATGATCTTGATCAATATGTAGGGAAGAAAATTCCTCCATAGTTTCAAGAAATGTTTTGATCTCAAGATCATCCTCAAAGACCTTCTAATGTTTGACTTTTTCAAGTATAGAGGGTCTATATTTTACTTCCACATCATATTTGAGCTTAGGGGGAAAAGGAACTCTGAAATTACTTGCAGAAACAACCAAGGAATCTGCTATAGTATTTTCTTCTCTTGGAACAAAAGAGATATTAAACCTGAGAAGAAATTATCAACAAGATCCCAAACTTCATATTTGTAAGTCCTTGACCTGGGGTGTTTCTCTTGATATAGATTTTTGACTTGATGTACAGTTAATTTAACATCTCCAAACATTGCTAACTCTTCAATATTCATGTCTTTAGAAGCCCTCAAACCCAAAACAAGAGCCTCATATTCTGCCACATCGTTTGTAGTTTTAAATTCAAGCTTGTAAGACAAATATATGATCTCTTGGGTAGGGGAAATAAAGACTATCCAACACCAACACCTTCCTTAGAAGAGGCTCCATCAAAATCATCTTCCAAACAAAGGTATTATGAGGAGGAATTTGAAAAGAGGTAATGTTTTTTTTTTATGATTTCAATAGGTGATCGAGGAGTATCAGTGAGCTATAAAATACTGGATCCTAAATCAATATCAATTGCAAAATAGGTTGGTTGGTAGGATTGGTTTCATCACTGATAATGTAAGCTAGTTGTGCTTCCCTATAAATCCTTCTATGTTCTCCCACAAATATAGGAATGGTGGCATATGAAATGTCCATATGCAGATTCCCCCCTAGTCTCTTGATCCAAGATCTTGACAAGAGAATCCCAAACTTAGGGGGGACATCAACCACCACAATATCCATGACCACAATTGTTAAGAACCAAACATCAATATAGCATATAAAAACCTCAGGAAAAGTACTCAACGCCTTGAAAAAGAGATAATTTCAGATAATAAGCCTCTTCAAGGGGGCAACCTCCTTTTACCCCACTTAAATGTTCAAGTACAAGATGATTCAAAATGAAAATGTCTCCTTGGTATATATAGGAGACTAGGAGGATAATGGCTTAAATCCGACATAATTAAAATAACATTACTAATCTAAATTACAACTAATGGCCTAAATCCGACATAAATAAAATAGCATTACTAATCTAATATGCCCCAATTAAGGGGTAATGAGCCAATATTAGGGCTTAACATGCCCCTCCCCTTGAGACAAGTGTTGTCCACAATGCTTGAGTAACT
>JASDQU010012681.1:301057-319847 GCA_032191745.1 Picea mariana | reverse complement strand
TCTACCTCTAGAAGATTCCTCCTCTAGAATGTTCTTAGGTGATGGTAGCACTATATAAAGGGGTTCAAGCAATGTAATGAGATATGAAGAGAAGTATTATATTTGGAGTGGTAACTCAATATGAGGATGCCCCCTCGAAGAGGCAAGTGAACAGGAGAGGATCCATTCTATAATAGGATCCATTGTATGGTGCTTCCCTACCTCAAGGGTTTTCTTCTAATAAAGTGTGGTTTCTTCTATCTTTCTTTGTGGATCTATTGTGTATTCAATATTTGTGGTGATTATATTTGTAGATCTATTCAGGTTCTTAACAACCAATGCTTGAGGGTTTTGTGCCTCTTTTTATTTGCTGCTAGATGCCACAACCTTAGCATAATTTTTTATTTTAGTGGGATGATCAAAAGTGTCAGTTTTTCCCTCTTTCTTTTTTGACCTTAGGTTGTATTTATTTGGATTATCATTCATTTTTTCCCCTTTACTCAATTCATTCAATTGGCTATCCATGAGAGAATCCTCATATGCAGATTGGGTTAAATGAGGGGATGGAGAGGTGTCACCAAAACAATGGATTTCTGGATCAGTTTCTTCATCCTCTCCTTCTTCATCAACAACAAGGTTATTTTGGAGAGGAGCTTAGACTTTTTTATCATCCCTATCCCTATTTCTTTGATTTCTTTGGAGGACCTGAGGGGCATTATTAGGTCTTTTGAAATTTTCTCTATTACCAACATTCTGTGTATTTCTATAGTTTTGCTTTCCTTCAAGTTTCAACTTTTCCATTTCAACAGAAAGTGATTTTACCAATTTTTTTAGTTCATCAACTTGAGGGTGGACAACAAGAGAATAATAGGTTGAAGCTTCAACCCTACCTTTTCTTCTGTCTCTATCATATTTCCCCCTAAGTTTTTCAGCTGCCAGTATGTTATATTCTACTTCCAAGGCTGCATCTTGCATATGAGCTAGAGAGGTAGATCTTCTTTCTCTCAACATGAGGCAAAACTCAGGGTCAAAATCACTAACATAGGTGATCTTGGCAGAAGTTTTTGTAGGTTTTATTTCAGTGGGAGTTTTGTTGTACATTTAATTAAATCTCTTTGAGAAGTCTGAAACATATTCCCCCTCTTTCCTCTTAAGTGACCCAAATTCTGTAATGTAATAAAAGAAATCCTTTTTCTCTCCCCAATGCCTTAGAAAAGCATCATCCAAAGCTTCAATTCCAACAATAGATCCAGGATTCAAACCACTAAACCATTTCCTAGCCTTACCATCAAGCTTTGTACAAATACCCTCATCCATATGTCTTCATTCTCAATGTTAAGATTATCTGCATAACTATAAAATACTGCAAGGTGTTCTTCTGTAGTTATGTCTTCTTCCCCTGTGAAATTGGGCATGTATTTAAGGTAGTCTCCAACCAGGAGAGAATTCATAGGCCAAGGTAACATAAGAGGGGCATATCTAGTAGCCACTATGGAATCCATCTTAGCACTTGCCATTAGATTGTGAACTCTAGGAGAACAAGGGGGAGATTGTGTCTTGACAGGTACAATTGCAGCTTTGATTTTAGGAGAAAGAGGGAGGTTCGATGGAGAGATTTTAGTTTTCACAGGAAGAGGCTGAGTCTTGGAAGAAGATGGTATAGGGTCCAAGGGAAATGAGGTTTCCTCCTCTTTAGTCACAACAATTTTGATAGGAGGAGTAGGAAAACCCAAGGTAGGAAAATCTTATAAGCTCTCAAGTCTAAACCAGATTACAATATCAGGAGAGGCAAGGGTTTCAAAACTTTATTCTTTCAATTTGGGACTAAAATATGAGTATTCAATAGGCAAATTTTCAAAATCCAAATTTCTAGAAACTTTAACAGAGGATAGAAGAGGAGAACTGGATATAGATACTGGAGTATTAAAGGTACAATCATGAAAATGACTAGAAGTACCTGGTACAACAACTGAATATCCTTCTTGAGAAGCTTTTCCTTTCTTGATAATATTCTCTGGTTCAACTTCAGGTGTTGCTAGAGGTATATGTGGAGTAGACCCCGTTTGTCTGCCTTTGGGAGCCACAACTGAAACAGTGGAGTCACCAGGTGCAAGCTGCAATATTCAATGTACTGATTTCTAATGCATCTTCAGAATCAATATTGCTTTGTCATTAAATCCTAGGGAAATGTTTTCAATTCATCCTTGGAAGCAGCGCTGAGAATGTTAGCACCGAGATTCATCCTCATTTTGCAAGAGGATAAGTCCATCACCCATCAAATAAGTTTGTAAATCTAGGTTAATGATAGAAGGTAAAATCGACAAAACTCAACATAGAAATGTTTCAACACAGAAAATCTAGGCTAGTATGCATAAGAAAGTGAGGTTGTAATTAAATTCAGTCATGGGTTTAAGGATAAACGTGAGTAGATGGAAGACTTGGTGAGGAATATGTATAGGTCTGCTATAAGCATCCGACCTTCTAGCAGCTAGGTGAGGAAAAAATTAGTCACAAGAACTTCTTGAACTAAATTTAAAACACTAAAAACATTTACAACAACATCATAATCAAACATCCATTATAACACAACTATAACATCTCATAAGGATCATCCAATAATGATTATTTAGAGTAAGAAGAAGCAAGATAATGAAAATAAGTTGACTTCTATTAATCAAAATATCTCATATCTCATACATAAACCAGAGTACAACTATGTTTAGTCAAAATATTAGAAAAGGGAGCTCTACTCAACCATTCGAACCTCAACATAACATTGTCCTGATGTATTTAGAGTCTAAAAAGTAAACACCAACTATAGATGTGAGCTAGCCTTTCTAGCCTAGGATTCTCCACAAAAACTGCTAATCTAACATCTGTACAAGTGGAACTAACAGGTTGCTAGAAACATAGAGCATGTTGGCAACAAATCTAACAAGATAAATATGACATGATTTGTTGTTGCTTGGGCTCATCTCCACCAGTGCTATGTGTCCTCCAAGCCTTTGTGCTGAGATCCATCTGCTACCTGGTGATCATTAGTTCCCTCCAAATCATCAAAGCTAAGAAGAGGCATCCAATTCAAAACTGTTGACTATAACAACCGGTTTGTAGCAATTTTTCATAGCGCAACTGGTAGAAGATTTCATAGCGCCTGCCTATGTAAAATTGTTCTGCAGCCGATTCCGTAGCACATTCGGTAACATATTTTGTAGCGCCCACCTGTAAAACTGTTCTGCAACAACTTTTCGTAGCGAACTACAACTTTATGTATGGCTAGGTGATTCCGCAGTGCTTTCCACAGTGAATTTGCTATCTTGTCTGTGTGGATGATTTCGTAGCGCCAAGCACTACAAAATGTTCTGGTTTTTTTTTGTTTCATGCAATGAACCTTAAAATACCAAAAAAGTCTCAGCAGAAGGATAATAAGCCTGTAGATGCCTCTAGTAGGTGAAATTATGGAACATCCCTCAAAACTCTAAGATGCAAAAGCTAACCATCATCAAAAATGGTTTTTTCATCCTCTCCACTTCATCTTCTCAATATGGAACTTCTACCTGTTGCAGGAGCACCTCTCTCTATTGCAGGAACATTTCTTTCTATTGCAGGGGAACTTCTCTATGTTTCATCTTGGGCTAGTACATTTATATTCCTCTAGGCTATATCATCCTTGAAGGGTTGCAACTCCTCTTTGAGCTTTCTTTTCTGGGATTGTAAGCTTCTGTTCTTCCTGTACAAAGTCTGAAGTTTCCTATGGATGGGAAAGAATCTTCTTGCTATAAACCTAGCCAGATCAAGGGTCTCATTATACATGTCCATGATTTCACTCATATTCCTCCTCTCAGTTAATCTTTCTCCCTTCAAACGAGAAATTTACTTTCTAGAATCTCTTAAAGGTGAGATTATCAGGGGGAGTGGTGTTGTTTATGACTTCAATAGGCTTTTCAATAGTTTCACCCTTACCTTTGTCTTTCTTCAGAACATAATATTTGGTCATGACTTCAATAGGCTTCCCAACAGTGTCACCTTTACCTTTGTATTTCTTCTAAATAGAAGCTTTGATTATGACTTCAATAGGCTTCCCAACAGTGTCACCTTTACCTTTGTCTTTCTTTTGAACATAAGCTTTGATTATGACTTAAATAGTCTTCCCAACATTGTCACCTTTACCTTTGTCTTTCTTTTGAACAAAATATTTGATTATAACTTCTGTTTCAACATATTCCTTATGGGCTGATGATTTGGTGAAAGGCCTCTTAGATCTTGTCTCAGTTGCTGCAGTAGGTGAAGAAAAATGCAACTTTCTCCCATTTTTTGCTGTAGTTTTAGCTAATGAGGGAACTTCCTCTAGTTCAGGTGCATGTTGAGGTGAAATTTCCCTTTGTGTGGAGTGATGGGCTTCCCTCTCTTCTTCTTCAACTTCCTTAGGAACTTCTTTATCTTGGGAAATGTGTTTTCCCTTTATCCTTTTTCTTGTTTCTACTTGGGCAACACTGCTAGCTGGAAAAGGGATTTGCACCCTAGATTGAGGAGTAGTGGCTACATCTAGCTGCAGATTAATAGAGACAATGAATTTCTCCCAAGTGAGGTTTCTTTTCTTCAATTCTTCCATTACAAGCATCCTAATGAACCCTGAGTGGAAGACATTGGTGTCCATAGCCTTGGACTTGGCTTGGACCCTATCAACCATTTTTCCCATACTTCTAAACAAATAGAAATGGATGTTCATCAAATCCCTACCTGTGAAGTGTAGCAAAAGCCTAATGTGATACTGGTATATCATGTTAAATCTTCCCTCACATGTAAAATACCTCTGGATGACTTTTAACATTTTGTCAAAACCCTCAACCAAGTGGATCCTAGGCACTCCCTTGGACAAATTATCTTTCTGATGATCTAGCTTGAGGAAATATTTAGAAAAGACTGCATTGAGAGTCATATATTTGAACCACCTTTCACTAGTGTTGGGTATCTCAGTGGTGGCTACAATGGTGGCTTTAGATACCTCCAACTCAAGGGTTCCTACCTTGGTCTTAGTTCCATCAAAGTTTAAAGAAAATTCCCTGGCTACCCTAGGGTGTCCCCTTTTCATATTCTGACAGAAATATAGGCAACCAACACTTTGGAAGACCTCCCTAATCAGAGGTTCAACATCAAATAGGTGCATGTCAGAAGGCTCAGTCCTGACTACACTCCCACCCTTGTGAGATTTCTTCTTTTGAGGTGTATCCATTGATAGAAGTAGGAGATCAAACATGATAATGTTATGAGAGGCATAGAAAACCAAACAACTACAAAAGTCTTTAAGTTTTTGAAAGGTGGTCCTTATTTGGTCTTTCAAGGTTTTCCTCCAATTGACTTCTGAACTAATAAGAGAATGGTTTGATGGTTTAAAAAGGGGAAAAACTTCTCTGAGAAATGATATGCAAGGAGGCTGCACTGTTAAGTTTTATGATAATATAGAGCCACCATATAGGGTCATCATCATTCTAAAGGTAAAGGCTTCTAAAATATTCACTGCAAATAGACTTTGAGATGAAATTATAGGATGGCACTGTGAAGGAGAAAATAAAAAAACAAACTTAAAAAAAAATAATGGATAAAAATTAAAACCTAAGGAGAAATTTTACCCATGACAAATTCATCTAATAACAATACCAATGGAACCGATAGATTATGAAATGTTGATTTCTTGAATAAGGTATTCATATAACCATTATTGTTTTATGTTGTACTTTATTACTATCATTGAATATTGTAAGGGTGGTTTTTAAAAAATACTTTGTTCATCAAATTGACTTGGATTATGAAATGATGATTTCTTGAATAAGGTATTCGTATACCATTATTATTTTATGTTGTGCTTTCTTACCATCATTGAATATTGCAAGGGTGGTGTTTTAAAAATACTTCGTCCATCAATTTGACTTGTCACACTTTTTATGTTGTACTTCCTTACCATGATTGAATATTGTAAGGATGGTGTTTTAAAAATACTTTCTTCATCAATTTGACTTGTCATCATTTTTACCAATGCAACTTTTTGTCTTCACTTAATCTTCTTAATTTCTCTATCTAAATACACATCATTACTATACTTTGGATTATGAAATGATAATTATTTGAATAAAGTATTTGTATACTATTATTACTTTATGTTTTACTTTCTCACCATCATTAAATATTGTAACGATGGTATTTTAAAAATACTTTGAAGGCCATCTACTCGTCCTTCCCTATTTTTGTAAAGAACTGAAATGCTTAAAATCTCATAACAGAACATAAGTGCACACCATGTATAGAATGTGAGTGTGGAGCACACCTCCAATATAGATAAGTTACACAATAACTCCTTAAAGAATAGGGGAATCCCCTCCAAATAACCAAATACATTTCATACTTCACAATTCCATGTCTCATAATAATGAATACATGATCTCTTATATATAGTTATTCACACTTGCACAGGATACCCCTTTTATACTAGGCCGACCCCATTACATATATATTTACACATTACATGTAAATTTAGGTCAATATATGCCCCCACTTGAGGTCATATCATATATACATTTAGCCATATATATTCCCCCCTTGGGTCATAACATAGTACCCTCAAAAAATATGTTTCCTCAAAGCTTTATAGTTAAATGATTCACATGCGATAAAACTAGGTCATATGATTTTCTTATGTTCCTGGTTTCTTCATTCCATTGCTGATGATCTATCCATCCAAAATCAATTCTTTTCGGTCTTAATCCTTGGTGTCTAGTTGTTGCATAATTTTATTTCCTTTGATTCCATGTATCCTTTTTGTAGCTTCTCCAATTTGTAGTGGTTTTTGGTTTCTGATAATAGCTTGTTGAAGAGTATTTTGGTGATGCCTTGTTCCATGAATATTGACAAGTATTCCATATTCTTCCTTCATAATGTTTATATTGTCCTTCTTGTCTTCCTTGAAATGTTTCCAGGTAATGGGGGTGTTGATATGGTTTCACATTTGACGGTCTTCCTTCACTTTGCACATGCATTTCATCTATCTTCTTTTCATAGACAATGAAATCCTCGATCATGTTTTCTTGGTATTTGATTACTCTATCTTTGGAGATAATACCATCATATTTGGCATGTACATCCTTTAGATGGAGTTCAGTTTCTTCAAGTATCTTCCGGTGACCTTCTTGAATATTGTCTTCTTTTTCTTTTTGAAGCTGCAAGTCACCCCATTTATCAAATTTTGACGTCCTTCTTCAATTCTAGATTGCATTTCTGATTTTAGCTCATCAGTATTTAGGGATTCTTCAACCTTCTTGCAAATTTCGTTTTCAAGTCTTTTAGTGGATTCTTCATCCAATATCCTTTCTTTTTCTTGATTTTGACAATGTTTCTTTTCTTCTTTCAATCTCTTGACCTCATCCAATATTTTTTTATCATGGTTTCGTAGTCTACATATCTCTTCATATTTATTTTTCAAATCTTCCCTTGACTCATTCTTTTCCCACTTTGATTTACTCTTCTTTTCTTGCTTTAAGTTCTTAACCTCCTTAACGAGTGATTCATTAAGGGATTGCATCTTCGAAAACTCATTTTTTTCCTTTGTAATACATTTTTTTAGCTATTCATTATCCTTTTTCATTTTGGAGACATTTTCTTTCGATTCCTTTAATTCCACTTGAATTTTATGCATCTCCTCCATTTTTTTTTATCCTTGATCCATTTATTTGGGAATAATTCTTTAAATACTTCCAATGTTGTGCTTCTTTTAGTACCTTTTTCAAAGTTATGCCACCACTTACCAGATTTACCATTCAAACAAATACCTTCCCCAAAAGGAGCCTTGCAATTTTTCTTTATCATTCTCAACCATTCCCCATGACTAATTTCATCATTGTCTTTATCTCCACTAAAGTTAGGTATTGCCATTGATTCTTAATTGAGGTCTAACCGAAACCTCACTTTCCAACTTCAGTATATTAAGGATAAAGATCTAAAATAGTTTTAGTCCTTGTTCCAATATGCTATTCTGTGTTTTCTTTTTCCAATGGCTTTTGAATCATCTCAATCAGAAATTCCAATCAAAAGTTATGATAGTTTTAAGTGAACATACCTTTGAAACACTAATTTGGAGTCTGTTCTTCTAGCCGACCTTCCTTATGGCGTATCTCTACAATTTCGGCCCTTTTGAGTTCGAAATTGTGACCTGTAGTACTATTAAATGTCTTCTTTTCAATGCCATTGGTTTGAACAAAATTGGATGTGCCAAGTGGAAGTTATGGTAACTTCCCCACACCTTGTGGATTTTTTTTTTTCCAGGAGAGAAAACTTGTATATAGTGCCTTGTGCACAATTATTGATATCAAATTATGAAAATTGTACCAGAAATAATACAGACTATGAAATATCTAATGCAAGTGGTCTCACTTAATTGGGATCCTCGTTGAAGAAGATATTATTGTTTTACCCAGAACACCTGTTTGAGACTAGTTAATAGGACTATTTAGATACCCTATCTTCCACAGGGTGTATCTACAAAAGTACAATGACCCATAAGATGAAATTTGTACCAAAAGTACTATGATAATTATTCTCAATACAATATAGGTTTCTCCTTCTGAAGTGGATCCGAGAAAAAGTTATAGAGAAATTCCAAAATTACGATATTGAGGAAGCAAAACCCTAGGATCGGTGCTTTGATTCCAAATGTAATGAACTGATACTCAAAATGATCATAACATAACAAAAGTACACACCATGTACATAATGTGAGAGTGGAGCACAAATCCAATATAGATAAGTTACACAATAACTCCTTAAAGAATAGGGGAACCCCCTCCAAATGACCAAATACCTTTCATACTTCACAATTCCATGTCTCATAATAATGAATACATGATCTCTTATATATAGTTATTCACACTTGCACATTAGGCCCCTTTTCTACTAGGTTGACCCCATTACAAATATATTTACACATCACATATACATTTAGGCCTGTATATGCGCCCCATTGGGGTCATATCATATACATTTATCCATATGTATACCCCCTTGGATAATTATTTGAATAAAGTATTTGTATACTATTATTACTTTATGTTTTACTTTCTCACCATCATTAAATATTGTAAGGATGGTGTTTTAAAAATACTTTGAAGGAAATCCACTCGTCCTTCCCTATTTTCCTTACTAGGGGATAGAAATACTAAGACACTTATTGGACAAGATCCTCAATCCATTGTGATTATGCCTTTATATGAGGAATGTTGAAATGAATGTATATTTTATTTAGTATTCCTCTTTCTCCTTAGTCATCCATTATCCATTATGTATTTTCACTTTTCTTTTTAGGTTGAATATTGGGATGGAATTGGACTTGTGTTGTAATTTTTTCCCCATTAGAGATGGATACACTTAACACCTGTTTTTTTTTATATAAGTGTGTCAATGAATACAAATTTTCCTTAACCTCATCCTTTCCCATTGTTTGAGGAAACTCAATTTTCCCATCTAATTGCTTAATGATTATGCCTTAAACGAGGAATATTGAAATGAATGTATATCATTATTCTCTATTCTTCTTTCTCCTTAATCATCCATCATTCATTATGTATTTTTTTTCTTCTTTTTTAGGTCGAATATTGACATGAACTGTTATAGCCCTAAAATGCCCTACTCATGCATACATGGCATTGGCCTTCCTATTTGCATAATTTTCCAAATCACTACTGAGGAAATCTATTTAAAAAACCATTTTTTTGAGCATGTATGCGCCCTACTGCACTACTGCCCGCATACATACGTTTTCTACGTGCTAGAAAACCCGGGTACATATGCTAGCTACACACTAAACAATCCGCATATACCTCAAAAAGTTGTAAAAATTAAAAAGTTGTAAGGAATTCGGTGGAATTAACGGGCTATTAGAGGTTTCCCAACCAATTCACATGCTATATCCCATCCCCCAACCGAATAACTATCTTTTTGTCATATAAAAAGAGGTCTTGGGGTCTCATTCCACAATCAAGCATTAGAACAATGAAACTCTACCCAAATTCCCTTTCCTTCCTTGCCCAAGTATTCACATCCTTTTGTGAGTTATTGCCTTAGCATTTCCTCTCTATCCCCTTTTCTCCCATACAATCCATTCCCTTCCCTTGAGGTGATCAATAGATTGTGAGAGAAGGCATTTGGAAGGTGCACTTGGAGCATGGTCAAGAGGAGCCCAGACCAGTATCACAGAGCATCGGCCTGCAAAGGTTCTAAACTTCAATATTTGATTATTGAATAAAATAATCTCTTTTCCTTGTCCGAAACGATGGTTTTTATGTCCTTTCTTTGATTTATACATAACAATTTATATCTAACCCTAATTGATGAATATAAGTAGAATGCTTGTAGCCTTGTTTGCCTAGTTGTGGATGCAGGTCATCTTTGGGAGGAGACTTGCAGCCTTGGGAGCTACAGAGCTTTACAAGGTCAACACCAAACGTTGGATAAGAGGTACAGTTTCTGATTTACTCTTTCATTGATTTATGTTCATCTATTTTGGAATGTTTGGAGTAGTGTAGAAATTAGATTGACTTTTAGGGAGTCATTTTCTCTGTCTATACTTAGAACCCTGGTATAGTTATAGGGGGATTTTCCCTCTAACATAAAGTTAAACTTATGTTACATTTTTTTTTTCCATTAAAAATGGATAAAATTAAAACCAATGTTCACCTCATCCTTTCCCTTGTTTGATGAAACCCACTTTTCCCATATAATTACTTATTACTACAGGTACTTTACTATCATTTTCTAATCATATAGGGATAGTATAATGGATCTCATAAGTAAACACACCTAATGTTGCATGTTTATAATATATACAAACATTAAAAAAAGATTACCAAATTTTTTTAACCAGACTAAATTTTAATATTTTAAAAATAAAATTCAAGTAAATATGTTTCTTTTTATTATCTTCAATCTCTTTATCAATTCATACTCTTTTCTTCCTTAATTATTGATTTCATTGTTTATAAGAAATGATGAATTCAGAAATACACCTATAAAATAGCAAGCATAAGTGATCAACAATTTCAGTAAAGAGTTTTTATCTTAATAAGTTTTTATTTTAACAAGGGTAGTTGTGGAGCAACAAGTCCCTGCTAAGAAGAAAGATATATGACTTTCCTAAATTTAGGGACTTGCTGCTCGGATATTAGTAGACAAGTCTCCAATAAGAAGGAAGATATACGGCTTTCCTAAAGTTAGGGACTTACTGCTCGGATATTAGTAGACAAGTCTCCAATACTTTGAAGAAATTTCAATGGTAGAATTTGAAAAAAAAAGGAGCACAATGTTTGTCTCTGTTGGCCGTTGTGCTTTTAAACAAAAGCATCATTCCCGATGAATTTAATAAACTGAAATACCAAGTGTTATGCAGATCCTATTGAGAAATTTCAGAGACTGCCAAACGGCCTGGCTTATATTGTGCCTGCAGTAATGATTGCAAATTCTGCCATTTAACATAAAAAATAATATTCCTCCTCATATGCCCAATTAGTAATGAGTATTCCTCCTCGTGCCCATTTAGTCAATTGTTTTCCCGCATTAGCAGTTAGCTAGTTATACTTCAAATTTTAAAATATTTTTATTGAGAACCAATCTTCTTACACCATTGATAATGTTAGGATAGACAATGATATTTCTGGGCATAAATCAACTAAAATTTTAAGATTAAAATGTAAATATTAAACTCCAAATACAAAATGTAAATATTAATATAATGAGATGTTGTCAACATGAAAATTTGAATCACTAAAACAATATGCAAAAATAAATGCAAATCTATAAATATGTACATCAAAATAAATATATGCATCAAAATTAAGCATAAATTAATCCCAATCGTAAACATGCAAACTTTCTTTTTCTTGATCCTCTACACCTTACATCATCTAACTCCATATATTCAACATCCAACTCCATATATTCAAGGTAAAAAATCTTGGCAAGATTCTCTAAAATGAAATGATGCTACGTCATCCTCATCCTTATTTAGAAAAAAACATTAAAAATATTACTATTAAGTTCTAAAACACAAAACAAAATAAAAAAATTATGATTAAATTTGAAATCAAAACTACATCGTCATCCTTATCCTTATTGAAAAAAAAACTAAAAACTAAAAAATTATGATTAAGTTCTAAAACACAAAATAAAATAAAAATTTAGGATTATATTTGAAATAAAACTACGTCAAAACTCTGGAATGAAATCAAAACTGTCAAAACTCATGCAGAAGCTTTGGCAGCCGCTGAAGCTTCAAACAAAAATGGAAAAATCCTTAGAAAAAAATTCCCCACAATATTAAACATTGAAACCTCATGCAATTTTTTTTGGCACCGACACAAACATAAATGAAGTTTTCAAATATTTGAAAAACAATCTTCTCACACGATTGATAATATTGCGATAGAAAATGGTATGAATTGTTAACAAAGTGTTTGAGGCATTCGATCAAACCAAAATGGTATACTTGAACATAAGAAAAAGACGTGAATATTTGTTGACAGGAAGTTTATAAGAAAAAGACGTGAGCATTTGTTGACAGGAAGTTTAGAGAATTTCTTTGAATACTAACGATGCTAATTCAAAGAATTCAACTAGGTTCGTGCTTAGTACCTGCTTCTAAAAAATAAAAATGATCATAAATATATTAAATCTTGAAAAAAGTAAAAAATAAAAAAATGTTATTAATTAAAAAATTAATAGCATGTATTACATGGCATGTAGTAGCCATGCATCACTTCCACTTGGTTTGCATGCATGCTGCCAGTGCCTCTGCTCCACTTGCTTCACTCACCTGGGTTCAATCCTCCCTCTGTAATTCTCAACGTTTCTACATAAGACAAAACAGCGGGAATGATGCGACCCATAATCACAACCATATTACGGAGCAAAGCAAGAAGTCAAGGTATAAGCAGTGAAGGCAGGGGTTGCAGAACAATTGGATTTGGAACTGCATTTACGGGATATGGAACCGAAACATACTTTAGGAGTTTCTTTTAAGGAAATACCTCTATGTGCTACCGTAGAGGAGGCATTTGAAAGCTATAGAGACCTATAAAGGATAGTAAAGAGACCCATAATGGTAGGGAAGAGCCCTTCTTATCAAAGCAAAGCCTGAACTCAACTTAACAAGTAGCTTTCTTAGTCATTGTTAATTCGATCCTTCCCTTTAGAGCATGCCTTTCTTTACGGGCACTTGACCTTATAGGTAGGACCTTGTGTTAAGCCCGGTTGGGGAAAGGAGAATAACATCTCAAGTTGAGTCAGTTGGATCAGGCTTTAAATTCACTCTCCAACCAGGCAAATGCTTCTCGCAGTCTTCATAAGGTGTGAATTCGCCTCTTTCAAAGGCATGCCTTTCAAAATCATAACTCGTTGGACCATCAGCAACTCCAGATGTAGCTTTCTTGGTTGCATGGCCAGGAGGGGAGAGTGAGATGATCCCCACCTGTTTGAGTTTTTTTTATTGAAGCTAAAGAGCAACAATGATATTACGTAGATAAGATAACACCTTGAAATCCTCTCCTCTCCGGGGAATAGCTAGCAAACACCTTCCTTCGTACCCCCCATAGATTCTAAGGTCGAGTCCCCGCTAAAGCTGGAGATACAAATTCAAATGTAGTTGATTTCCTGCCTTTCATACATACTAGAGCAGATGGGTCTTCTCAATGCACGAAAAGAAAGACTCAAGTAGTCTTATTAGGAGCAGGTTTGATCCTGCGACTTCATGAATTAATTGCCCTTGGCACTGGTTGTTTCTTTATTTATTATAGTTCAAGAAGCATTAATAATCTCTATTTCTTGGATTGTTTTTGTGTGCAGGAATGGATGCAAGAGTATATAGTCTGTATTTCCTAAAGGAAACTAGATTTTTTGAAATCGATTTCCCCAAAGTAATCGAAGTGAAAACCGCTTTACTCGACGCGGTTTCTGAGGCAGAGAAAAAAATGCTGCCATTCCAGGCCAAAAGCGTTCACCACGTGGGAGCCGACATTACGCAGAGCAGGATTTGATCCAAAGCTCAGCATAGTGTGGATTCTGGAAGGCCTGATGTATTATCTCCACGACCTGTAGGCTAAGGAGGTGTTGAGATCGATACCGTAGAAGTCCCGAGAGGATGCGGTTTTGCTAGCAGATTTCATGAACGAGTGCTCCACGAGCTTGTCTCACGAGCTGAATAGTAATTTCCAGTTCTACAATGACTGGCTGGAAGAGCTACTGAAGAACACTAAAAGCGACGGTGCAACAAAGTGAAATAGACCAGGAATAGATGCGAACAATATATCGGTAATTTGGTAAGCCTTCCTTCTGATGGAATCAAACACTAAAGTTCAATGATTTGAATGATTAATTTTGCAAAATATTACTTCAACTATTAAACATACTGCAATATTCCAAACTTACCGACAACAATGACTTACAGAGGAATTCACTGTTAGAACCAATCTAATCTTCATAGCATTGGATCTGGAGGCTTACATGCTCGACCGAAAAGTCTCTGAAGAGGAGGAGGCCAGCGTGAAAAGTCTATGAAGAGGAGGACAATTCTATGAAGAGGAGGACGCCAACCTATGGTATCGGGCTTCTTGGGCCAGCCGATGGTATTGGGATTCTTCATCATTCCCAATCCAGCCGGTGGTAACATGTTCATGTAGGCACGTTTGCATCTATGCAGGTTTGGTAACAGGCTCATGTAGGTATGTTTGCATCTATGCAGGTTTGCATGGTAGCAGCTGGAGCAGACACGTCAATAGGACATGCTCTATGCACTAAGTAGGGAAGGAGTAAACATTCTCAAACATTTAATGTTGAGAAGTAATTCTAGAGTCATTTCTAGCATTACTTCATTTCCAAAAAATGAGGTTGCAGATGTAAGCCTTTCAACCAAGATAGACTGTGATATTTTATTCACAGCCTCAGGAAGAGGCCAAATAAGAGGTTCAAATGAAAATTTTGATTAAATTAAAACCTAAATTGTATGATTTTTAAAACTTTGATTAAAACCATCAAAATTCATTGATTTTTTGCCAAGTTAATAAAAATATGGAAAATTGATTACTATTAGTCCCTACCAGCACTAAGGGCAGGGACTAATAAGTAATTGTTTTGGTGATGTCGTCAACACAATCTTAATTTGATGTTGTGTTTCATAACCTTTATACCAAATTTCAAACCCCCACATGGATGTAACCCTCTCATGGGATTTATCCCTATTTTGTAGTGTTGAGATCATACATTCTATTTGGGCATACGAAAAAACAACACGCTCTACAAAACCTTTTTATTGTGTGTTATATCGTGTGAATGTGTAGACTTTTCACTTACAATTCAAGTGTGCACTCATAACCAAATTATCACTATTTCTAGCCTGTGTAAATAGATGAAAATTCAATAATTTAAACATAGCAAAATTATCCCTATTTCTATCATGTATATATAGATGTAAATTCAATAATTTAAGCATAACCAAATTATCAATGAATTGTAACTACTAGCATGTGCATATAGATGTAAATTCAATGATTTACATATAGTTATAGTTGGGATTGATTGAAAGTTAACGTATTGTAAAGTTAACGTGATGTATAAAATGCAGAAGTGTGATGAAGAGAGCGATAACTATTTGAGATGGATGTATGCATTTGGTATTATGATGATGTACTGTACTTACACTTTGAGATGCTAATGTTTATTGTTTATTTAATGGATGATAAAACATATAATCGTTTTGGATAATTGGAATATATCTTCGTAATATCCATGATGAAGTTTTAATTGAGATATTAGCATTCAATCAATGTATACAATATCTTCATGGTGAAGAGATTACATTGAATTACTTAGGCATAAATTGCAAACTTTTGATGTGCATTTTTTTTAATAATTGGTTTCATTGCTAAGAAGCTTTCATGAAGGAGATTTAATATTGATTTAAAAAAAATGATATCAAATTGGTATAAAGAGAAATAATAAGATTAAATGTAAAACTTAAAAATTAGAGAAAAAATATGTATATTTAGATAAACACGATTTTTTTATTTATTTTTTATTTTTTTATTTTATCTTTAATGTGTTGCAAGATTTGTTACATAATTGAATTTAACCAAGTTAACTATATTACTAAAATTATGGAATAAAGAGAAGACAAAAATATTACATAAGTTATATATAAAATTGATGCTCTCTACATATAATCATAATCATTTTGAATAATTCAAATATATCTTCATAGTATTCATGATGAAGCTTTAAGTGAGATGTTAGCATTCAATCAATGTATACAATATCCTCATGGTGAAGAGAGGACATTGAATTACTTTCGCATAAATTACAAACTTTTCATGTGCATTTTTCTTAACAGTAAGAAGATTTCATGAAGGAAATTTAATCTTGTTTTAAAAGAAATGAAATCAAATTGGTATAAGAGAAACAATAATATTAAATATAAAATTTGAAAATGGGAAAAATAAGTATGTATATTTAGATAAACATGATTTTTTAACATTCCTTAATGTGTTGTAAGATTTGTTGTAGTATTCCAGATATAAAATAGTATGCAGAACGAAAAGATTTGAACATAGAAATGGCAGAAAAACAATGATATAATTAGAAAAATACCAGAATAACACCAGAAAACACACCTTGATTAATGATAGCAATGTTCACTTGCCTCTTCAAGGGGGCAAACTCCATTAGAACAGAGCTCTGTTACAATAATCTCCAAGACAATATTTCTCATTCCCTCTATTCCTATTTATACTAAATCTATCTATCCAAAATAACAATCTAGGGAAGATCATTCTAGATGCGAAAGCTTCTATTAGGTCTTCTTACATTTGACTTATTCCCCCTTATTGCTAGGCCTTATTAATATTGGCCTTTATTACATGAAATGATATTATTCTACCTACGTGAGGGGTTAGGGAGGTTAGGTCCTTGACATGCTCTCCCCCTTGAAGAATAACCTTGTCGTCAAGGCTTAAGATGAGGAAAATGTTGTAGAATGGTGGCTGGTTCTCAGGTGGCATCTTTCGGAGTTGTATCTTTCCATTGGACTAACACTTACTTGATGGTGCACTGATTGAGATGATGGTCTCGCTGGGCCAAGACTGCTTGTGGCTGCAACCATATGGAACCTTCTTCATCCAACTCAGGGACACTAGTTTGAGTTTGGAACTGAGTTCCAATCACCTTCTTTAAGAAGGAAACATAAAAAACATGATGGAGCTTCGACTGACTGGGTAGAGCTAACTGATCGGCCACTGATCCCACACACTTGAGCACTGTATAAGGACCATAAATTTCGACGTAAGTTTTTGATAGTGTTCAACTTTGAGTGAAGTTTGTTTATAAGGTTGAGTCGAAGAAACACCTAGTCCCCTTCAACAAAATGTCGTTTGGAACGTCTTTGATCTTCTTGTTGCTTCATGCGATTCTGAGCCATGGCCAAATTATATTTGAGGGCATGAATAATATCCTCTCAGATAATAAATGTTTTGTCAACCGCCTGAACCTTCAAGACCCCTGACATATATGAGAGAATCGATGGGGGATTTCGGCCATAGACTACTTCAAAACAAGTCATGTGAGTAGTTGTATGGTAAGATGTGTTGTACCACCATTCAACTAGGGGTAGCCATTGATCCCACCGATTTTTCCTCTTAGATGCAAAACAACTCAAATATGTTTCCAAACACTTGTTGAAAACTTCAGTATGGCCATCCATCTGGGGGTGATAGGAAGTGATAAGATGCAATTGGGTTCCCTGTAGATTGAACAATTCTTACAAAAAATCGCTGGTGAAAGTGGGAGACAATAGAATTAGGCATGCCGTGAAGCTTAAAGATATTATACATGAATATTTGAGCCATTGTGGCGGTTGTGAATGGGTGTTGAAGAGAAAAAAAATGAGTATATTTGGAGAGACGATCTACAACCATCATGATGATTGAATTTTCCCGATTTAGGTAATCCCACAATGAAATCCATAGAAATATCTCACCAAATAGAAGGGGGAATCAGAAGCGGTTCGAGTGTTCTCGGAGATTTGACAATTTCTCCCTTGTTGTGTTGACAGACCTCACATTCAACCACAAAGATGTGGATGTCCTGTTTCATACCATCCCATAAAAAAAATGTTTGACCTGTTCATAGGTTTTGGTAAACCCTGAAGGCCCGACTATGGGTGAGGCATGAAGTTCATAAAGCACTGTGGATTTAAATTGTGATTACTTGCATAAATACAAACAACCTTTGTATCAAATCTCTTCATTGTTCCAAGAGTACCCTGGAGAAACTGAAGAATTTTGTTGTAATTGGTGGAGCCTGCGAGAAAGTTTTGGGTCTTGCAGCCATTTAGGACAATCAACTTGGAGCCAATCTAGTAAAATGAAGGAGAGAGACAAAAGGGACCCGTATTATTCATATTTTTGGGAAAGAGCATCGACCACGAAATTTTCCTTTCCCTTCTTGTAAATGATCTCATAATCCTAACCAAATAGCTTGGTCACCCATTTTTGCTGCGCTAGGGATGAAATTTGTTGTTCCAGGAAAAACTTGAGAATCTGATGATCAGTTTCGATTTGGAATTGATGTTGGCACAGGGGCAGACCCAGGTTTCAATGATTAACAATGCACCAAAAAAAACCCAGCTACCGACCCTTTCGGCAACACCTGCGAAGCAAGAGAAGTCTCACCCGAGGTAGAAGCAAGGGGGGTTACAGGACGCAAGTGTCTGTAACTAGGCTAGGAAACA
>JASDQU010012681.1:290531-301037 GCA_032191745.1 Picea mariana | reverse complement strand
GATGTTGGCACAGGGGCAGACCCAGGTTTCAATGATTAACAATGCACCAAAAAAAACCCAGCTACCGACCCTTTCGGCAACACCTGCGAAGCAAGAGAAGTCTCACCCGAGGTAGAAGCAAGGGGGGTTACAGGACGCAAGTGTCTGTAACTAGGCTAGGAAACAGATCCGTGATAAAATCACTTTGCAGAATGTTCTATTAACACTTAGAAGGTGACATGCATTAGGTTCTCAACATTGCTAAGCATAATCAAATATAGATCGACGCAGTAGCAACGAATGATTATATACCCTAAGAACTTAACATGATAAGTTATATCTAGCATTTATTTACCCTTAACATAAGTAAATCACTTAAGAAACCATAGATCTATCTATTATACATCCTAATCAAAGAAATAATAAGATTCATGACATAAATAACACAACACATAGAAAACCAGAGACACCAGATATACGTGGTTCACCCTAGTGTGGGGCTACGACCACCAACCGCTTCTCCTCTTTATTATTTGTTACAATCTTACATTCATTCACTCCTGTGCACTAAGCCACAGATTTGAGCTTCACACCAGACAGGAGATCTGCACATTGAGCATCGGATCCTCCTTCCAAAATTAGGTCAAGGCATAGAGCTAACTCTGTATCGATCACAAAGGCTTAATGCACATACATTCCTTTGCACAAAGAAACTCTGTTCACACAAAACTACCTTCACTTCGCTAGCTACTTCTACAATACATTCTTCTTTATTTATATTTTACAACCCCTTACAATAAGCGCTAATCATGGGAATATCCCATGGGCCGACATCCCCTAAAACCCGTTACTCAACCCTAGAGGACCCTTTACTGGGTCCACTTAGCCCTCAAAATCAGTGAGATCCGCGATCTTAGCTCTGCCTGGGCGCTCCTTCCTTGACCAATGCATCGAGGTCCAAAAGTGGGTCAAATATGACTGAAGTTTCCCCAAAACTTGGTCGAGGGCCAACAAGCCCCCAACGCTCACCTATGACTCGTCCTGAGTCACTCAGGTCTGGACAATGCTGCTTCGAATGCCTCGAGCTTAACTCGAGCTGCCTCGACTTGCTGCTTTGCCTGAGCCTCCTACTCAGCGAGATGCTAGATCGTCTGCTCTAAAACAGGCCCTTCTAGGCATTTTTCTACTGTTACAACTACTTGATATAGTTGTGAGCCCTGTCCATCAATGTCGTCAAACACCTTGCAAGCTTCGTCTTGCATAGGTTGTAGCTTCTGCGTGAATTCCATTACCTTAGCCTGGAGGGTAGTGATTTGCTGTTGTACTATGTGCTACTCCTGGGATCTCTTCATTCTTTCCACTACGGTGAGAAACTTCATCTGCACCTTCATAAAAAATGTTTTCTGTTGCACCTCCTGTAACTGTGCTTTTAGCTTCCTTAGCTATGGATCCTCGGTGAGGCATTCATATGTCTGGGCACTTCTATCACTTAACTGTTTACATTCTGAGGCAAGGGATCTTATTCTTACTACTGTGTTTTTAACGGTCTCCTCCCTTTGGTCATGCACCTCCTATGGGGTGGTCAGTACTGTTTGGGCCTCCAATTCTATTATTCTAGCCTGAAACTGCTGGAGGGTCTCAACGAGCTTCACTACTTGAGCTTCGACTAGATCTTGCTCCTCCCATGCCAACCTTGGAATAGAGTGACATTCTTTACTTACTGCTTCTTTGACCATGGCCCTCTCTGCGAGCAACTTCTCCTTTTCCCTCTGTAGCTTTACTTTTTCCTCCTGAAACTTCGCCCGAAGTTCTACTTTGTCACTTTCATGGGCAGCTACATTGTCCTGCACTGCTCGTAATTTTATTAGGACTTCACATTTCTCCCTTTTCAAGGATTCTATATCCTTCTCCTTCTCTTCCTGAGCTCTCTGAAATTGAGCTTTTGTTGCATCCGCCAACCTTCTCAACTGGGCTGGTACATCCCCCAATTTTGCAGTCTGTGATGAGGGAGGTGTAGATGAAGCAGTAGGTATTGCGTGGAACAAGCGAACAACTTGCTTCACTTCCTTCAATTCTCTCTCAATTCTTCCATATAACTCCTCCTGCTTCTCTCCATGTGTCTGCAACATGTCCTCAGAGGCATCCTCTATATCTATGTGGAATAGAATGATGTCATCATCCATGAGGGTGGCTTCCAACTGGGGCTTACTAGCGTGCGTCTTCTTCCTTGCTGAGGGTTTCTTCGAAGAAACCTTCCTCTTCTGCGGTGTCATTGTCCCAATGGGGGGATCCTCAGGTGGAGGGGTGGTAGCTTCGCCTCCTCCTTACTCTTCTTCTCTTTCATCTCCTCCTCCCTATCCTTCTGCTTCATCTTCTCCTCCTCCTAGTGATATAGACCTATTATCTTTAGAAGCGTTGTCCTCTTCATCACTCTCACTATCCTGGAATTCCTTCTGATTTTTATTCTTCTTCCTCCCACTGGACTGTCCGACATTCTCAACCCATGTAACTATGGGGCTTCCTATGGTGTCGGTGTCAGATAATTATGCATCAATGACATGTCCAAGAAATTCTTTTGGCCATTCCTTTGTAATATGCTCCATATCTTCATCTGTCATCTTGTAGTATAACTGCAATTCTTCCTGGTGCTCATCTCTTCACACGGTGATGTAGATAAAATGAGGATCAACCTGGAACTTTGCTATGGGTCGGTACTGATGCAGGGTGTGCGGTGTCATACATGGGAATTATTCCATGGAGACCTTTAACTGTTGATAGTATGCATGAAACACGACATTGGACTTCCCCTCCTTTGTCATGTCGTTGGTATACCACAGGGATGAAAATTGAGTGACCAATGGATCCATAGGTTTTATCTCTGGGAAGGTGGCTCCCTCAGGTATTTTCCAAGCGAAATATGTGATCAAAATGATTCAATAACTGCAATGGAATTCATATCCCAAGTCTTGGGCTTCACGACAATCCTTCTCTAGCTCGTTTACGAGGTAGTTCACCCAGTTCATCTGCATTCCCTCCACACACTTTCCTGTGAGGTCCACCATGAACCCAGTGACCTGTGTGGTATGGTTCTTCCTTACTATCTTGCCAGCGAGGAGTTGGAAAGCGAGGCGTACTATGCCATCCTGTATAGAGGCTACCTTGTAACCTCACTTTCCTTTCTCTACCTCTCTGTAAGCTTCTTTGATGCGCTGCGCCAAAGATTGATTCGAGGCATTCTCTCGATAAAACTGATGAGGGTCGGGACCCTTCACACTTAAGCTTGTGATTTGGTGGATCAATACAAGATCCACAATAATCCTCCTATCAAGCCATAAGTATCTTCCATGGTAGCATGATAGAAAGAGTTTAACGCAAGCGTTAGCCTCCTGGTGGTGGCCAAAATGTGGGATTCTCATCACGTTTAACATAGTGGGCTATTCCAACCCCTTAATCCATGGCTGTGAGACAAGGCAAGGTTTATTTCCAGTTGTGTTCGTGAGATAGAGGTGACGAGCCAACATGGCGTAGTTCTTTCGGTCTCCTAATTTGAAGTCGATGTTCTTCAACAACGAGATTTGTCCTAACTGACTCCCGACTATGTGAATTCCTTTCAGAATGTATGTAGTGGACACAAAGTACTCAAAATATCGGGGGATATTGTCACAGTTAACAACGCTAGCAAAAGGTGGGATATATTCAGGTAGGATCGACAGTATTTTCTTCACATTAGCCAGATCATCGCAGTGCTTACTTCGTTGTTTAGTTACGAGGTTGACACGGCTGGAACAACGTCCGATCGAAGGGGAATCCTATAGTCCCCTAGTCGACGACGCCTGGATACCTTTGTAAATATGTCTGTTGGCCATTAAATTCTTAATAAATTCTTCGACAAAATTCTCTAATTCACTAGGTTCGCCCGACATTATAGCTTTTAATAGATAGGCGGGGTAGACAAATGGACGACATGATAGAAAAACTAACAGGTGAGGTATAGTTCCATATAACACAACTTGACAATTGGACAATTCTCTGCTTAGCTCAGTCAATCACGGGTAGAAAAAAGTGGTCCCAGCACAATGACCGACGAGTTAAATAAGTGGGTCATCATGACAGATCTTCCAACGGCTAGGAAATGCTTTCATCAATGTAAAATTGTCCATTATGGCATGGTCTCAACGTCCAAAAGTAGTCCATAATCCCACAAATGCATTTTCTAACTGTTCCATAGCGTCATTCTAACAGTCGGGGCGCCTCCAATGGTCATCTAACTTTGCCAAGGTGAATTCCCATTCTACGCGGACTTGTTATTACAGCGAGGTTCAAATCCTATGAACTTGCCTCCTACGAGGTTCCAATCTGCGAATTCTTCCATCTGGTTTCTGTAACTTCTTGTAGCTTTTCTAACTTAGCCTTCTTTTTATTGAGCTTTCTCGCCATCTTCCCTATGATTCGAGTCTCTCTAACTATTTCTGGAATCCTCTTTCCATTTTAATTCTTATCTTCCCCTAATGCAGTGGCTTCGCATTGTTGAGATGCCCTCAAGGGTTTTAAAGTTAATATCCCTTTTCTTAACACTTCATGAGTGGACATACTTCTTTCTTGAATAGATATGTTCTTCAAGCTTTCTTGCATTTTTTCAACCTTGACAGCTAATTCTCTTTCTTTCTGTCCCTCCCGCATTGTTACTTTGTTCTGTTGTTTCAACTTATCCTCTCGTTCTTCTATTAGTCGGTCTATTTTCCTAGCAATGAAATCCCTTAATTATTTCTTTTTCTTTTCTGTAGCTTCTTCTTCTTATTTTCTTCTGATCTTGTCCTTCTCAATCCAAGTCTTACCTAGCAATAGTGAGAAAGGGGTGTTGTCCTCAACAAACCTAATGACCTCAATTTCTTCTTCAATCGATGTTCCATGATGAATAATCATTACAGTAGTAACTCTTCCACACAAGGTTATTATTTTTCCCTTAAACAAGCCTATCCTTCCCAACGAAGGTACCACAATAGGATTTCCTAGAATTTCCCAAGTTTCTTCTGTCATAATATTCACTTGTATTTCCTCATCCAAGACACAATCTATGTCGAAGTCTTCTATTCTTGCATTTATGCATTGTTTTTCTTTCAAGATTTATGGAAAACTGACATCTTTATGAACACCCATCGTTTCTTTCAACTATAATAACGTAATCTGAACTTCCTCTAATCCTTTCTCTCTATGACTGTCTATCATGCCCTTAGTCTCTTGAATTTCTTCAGAGTTTTCTTGTTTTATTTTCATCCCCTCAACTTTAGCAATAATCCTTGGACAATCCTCAACCTCATGACCAACAACCTTACAATAAAGACAAATAGAGCCTACCTCAGGACATTCCTTAGCCAGATGTCCCGATCTTCTGTAGTTATAACACAAAGTCAATCCTCTTTTTTTCTTAAATGTTTCCCATCCTTTTCTATACTGCACACTTCCCCTAGAATCATAGTGTTGGACCTGCAGTCTGCAAAAACATTTTTTAGGTTCCTGCATCCACTTATTAGTCCAAAAACTCTTTCTATGCATTGGAATAACATATCTTTCTTCATTTTCATTAAATTTACTCGAATCAACTCTTTCTTTCAACTGCGCCCTAGCCTTCAGATTAGGACAAAACCTGTTAAACATACTTAAGTTCATGCTTTCAAAAAAAAAAATTCACTTATCTTTGTCTTGCGAAAGCACAAAGATTTCTTATTTAGGATCTTACCTGTTTTCTCCAGATCAGCTTACTTTCTTAGAACAAAGCTTCACAATTCAAGTAGAGTACTGCACACTTCAACAACATATCTACGCACATAGCTTCTCTTTTTCTTTACTTTATTTCGCAACAATCACAGATTCAGGTCCCGACAACGGAACCATCTGTTGGCACAGGGGCAGACCCAGGGTTCAATGCTTAACAATGCACCAAAAGAACCCCAACTACCGGCCCTTTCAAAAACACCTACGAAGTAGGAGAAGTCTCACCCGAGGTATAAGTAGGGGGGGTTACAGGACACATGTGTCTGTAACCAGGTTGGGACACATATTTGTGATAAAAGCACTTCGCAAAATGTTGTATTAACACTTAGAAGGTGACATGCATTCATTTCTCAACATCGTTGAGCATAATCAAAGATATATTGACGCAGTAGCAACGAATGATTATATACCATAAGAACTTAGCATGATAAGTTAGATCTAGCATTTATTTACCCTTAACATAAGTAAAGCACTTAAGAAACCATAGATATATCTATTATACATCATAATAAAAGAACTAAGCAGATTCATAACATAAATAACACAACATAGAGCAAACTAGAGACTCCAAATATATGTGGTTCATCCCAATGTGGGGCTACGCCCACCAATCACTTCGCCTCTTTATTATTTGTTGCAATCTTACATTTATTCACTCCTGTGCACTAAGCCACAGAGTCGAGCTTCGCACCAGACAGGAGATCTACGCACTAAGCACCAGATCCTCCGTCCAAAACTAGGTCAAGGCACAGAGCCAACTCTCTATCAAGCACAGAGCCTTAACGTACATACATTCCTTTGCACAAAGAAACTCTGTTCACATAGAAGTACATTCACTTCTCTAGCTACGTCTACAATACATTCTTCTTTATTTATATTTTACAACCCCTTACAATAAGGCCTAATCATGGAAAAATAGCATGAGATGACATCCCCTAAAACCCATTACAAAACCCTAGAAGACCCTTTACTGGGTCCACTTAACCCTAAAAATCGGTGAGATCCGCAATCTCAGATCCGTCTGGGCGCTCCTTCCTCGAACAACATGTTGAGGTCCAAAAGTGGGTCAAAGTTGAAGGAAGTTTCCCCAATACTTTCTCGAGGGTCAACAATCACTGAACCAATAAATAAGGATGGTAGAGATCCACATCATGCAGAATAGCTAAAATTTCCTTTTAATAAATGGATTGCCCAAATGTCACTCAGAAAGTTGTTTTCTAGTGAAGGCCAAAGTCTTGCTATCTTACATGAGGACGACTCCAATTCCTTTTAGGGAAGCATCACATTCCAATACGAATGTCTTTGTGAAGTTTGGAAGTGATAGGATAGGGGTCTAGAACATAGCATATTTCAAGGCTTGGAAGGCATGATCCACAGCTGAAGTACAAGTGAAAGAATTCTTTTTAAATATAAAAGTGAGAGGAGCTACAATTTTTCCATAATCCCGAACAAAATTCCTATAATATCTCGTTAAACCCAAAAAACCATGCAAGCTCTTAAGAGTTTTAGGGCGAGGCCAATCCTGCATAGACTCAATTTTCTTAGGATCCACTCGGACACCATCCTTGCTAAAAATATGAATCAGGTATTCCACTTTTGAAGCACCAAAGGAACATTTAGATTGTTTGAGGAAAAGTTGGTGCTTAAAGAGTAGATGGAGAACTTGATTCACATGGGAGAGATGGGAGGGCCAAGTTTTACTATAGATGAGAATATCATCAAATAAAACTAAGACAAAATGATGGAAAAAAGGATGATATAAATGATTAATAAGACTTTGGAAAGTGGAAGGAGCATTACATAATCTAAAGGGCATTACTAAGAATTCATAATGACACTCACAAGTACGAAATGTAGTTTTGGGAATGTCTTTGTCTTTCATGCAGATCTGGTGGTATCCAAAACATAGATCCAGTTTGGTGAAGTAATGGGCACCACTCAATTCATCCAAGAGGTCATCAATGATAGGAATGGGGAATTTTTCTTTGATTGTTAGTTTGTTGAGGGCACGAAAATCAACACACATGCACCAAGTACCTTCTTTCTTGAATACCATGACCACAGGGGAAGAATAGGGGCTAGTACTCGGACGAATAACACTGAATTCTAGTAATTCAAGAACAATTTTATCAATTTCATTATTCTGGGAAAATGGATGAAGATAAGACCAAAAATTGGGAGGAAGACGACCCGAGATGAGAGGGATGGAATGATCATGGAATCCATAGGAAGGGGGAATTTATTTGGGAGTCGTAAAAAAAACTTGGTGGCGGGAAATGATAGATTGGAGGTCTGGATGCACAGAAGGTGTCTCAACAGAATGAATGGAGTGGACTTGGGCTATACTTCCCAAATGACCTCTTTTGAGGATCTTTTCCATGCAATGGGAAATGGTGATCTCAGTGGAGCCTGTTGTGATTCCTTGGAACTTATACTTTGTCCCTCCTATTGGAATTGCATGGTCAAGTCCTTAAAATCCACGAGAATGGGGCCTAGAGTGCGTAACCATTCAACACCAAGAACAATGTCACAACCACCCATGTCTATAGCAAACATATGGGATTTTAGGTGATACTGACCAATTTGGAGTCACACATTTTCACATCTTCCCCCACATTTCATGGAACCTCCATTGGAAATCATTATTTGAAAATTATTGATGGCACATATGTAACAATTGACTTCTTGGGAAATGCAGCGATGAATAAATTTATGGGTGCTACCACTGTCCACAAGGATGATGAAATTCCTATTTTTTATGTAGCCAATTAATTTGAGAGGCTGGGGAGCAGAGAAGCCAGTGAGGGAATTAAGTGAAATCACTGGGTCAACGTATGGTGGATCAGAGGGTGGGGTCAGATCAGATGGTGATGGTAGTTTCTCCACAGGCGGAAAAACAACATCTTCTTCAGAAATATGCTCAGTCACAACCATAAAAATCTTTTGTTCCTTATACTTATGCCTGGGAAAATATTTGTCATCACAATTATAACAAAGACCCTTGATTTGACGTTCATCCATTTCAACCCAGGCTAACTTCTAGATCTTGAGGGGAGTTGTAGGTAGGGATGATTTTAAGGATGGGAATTTGTTTTAAAATGTATAAACCTTGGCGAATCTTACTAATCCTTCATATGCCAACTATAAATGTTTGGCAATATTTTTGTAAAAATATTCAAATTTCTAAGGATTTTATATAGTTTGTATAAAATTTTGACGATTTTTGAGTTAAAATAATATTATCCTATAGAATTTGGGCGAATCATTTTTAGAATAGTGAATTGTTTTTTGGGAAAAACCATGGAAAATTAGCCCATGAGCGAAATTTAGCCCCTAAAAGCATTGATAGTTGTAGGAGGGGCATAATTGGTGGGTTTAGGGCGAGGAGGAAAGGAGGGTTTGTAGGTCTGGGATGATACAATTTGTTGTTCTTCCTTGGCTCCTTGGGTAGCTTCCAACCAAGTTTGAGGGCGTGCCATGAGAACATGGGCAAGAATTGTTGAAATATTGTAACTGCAAAGAATATTCTAATTATAATTGAGTTATTTTTATAAGATCATATTCCCTTTTGTGGATTGATCATGTCGGTCTTTGTATAACACAAAATCCCCTTTTGTGGATTGGTCATACCATAGTTATATGGTGTTGTTTGTAAATTTGGCCCTTAGAGATAATTAAAGTGGTTTTAACCACTAGATTGAAGAAATCGGCTCAACATGGTGAAGAGACATAACCCTAGCATCTCCCAACTAGTATAAATAAGTGAGGATGGTGCCTCACTTACTCACTCACTAAAGTCACTCATCTAGTGCGCAATTTTTGGAGGTAGCTGCAGGTGCAAGAAGAAGGAGAGAGAGGTGCATTACTCAGTCTTAGTCGATATTCTCTAGTGTTTTGGTCTTTAGTCTTGGCATTGTATTGTAAATCTATTATTGAGGAAGTTTTTGTTGGGTTTTGTCCCCCATGAGGGTTTCCTAGGATAAAATGTTATGTACCTTATGATTGTGTTTCCTTCAATGATCCTTCTTATACTATTATTGTCTATTAAATTGAAAAGAACTTAATAGAAACTCTAAATTCAACATGGTATTAGAGTTAAATTGAGTAGAGAACCTTTTACTAGGTAACCAAAAATGTCACTGTTGTCGTACAAGAAAATTAGGGCTTTTTATTGGAAGGGAATTTCTGACTAAAATCCATATAGGAAAGTGCACCCTATCCTAGTGAACGCATTGGCAACTTAAGCACACCTTTTCAGTGGCCATAGATTTTGAAAATTCAAACCCTAGTTTTTGACTGGTACCAGAAAACCAAAAAACCAGAAAACCAGAACCAGTACGAGAAGTACCAGTCCAGATTTGTGCAGGTCAAGTTTCAACAAGTAAAACTTGAAATATTTGAGAACAGATAGCCCTAGCCTACTCGCCTCAGCCCAGTGCACCTCCTGGTAAGATAATATTCAATTTTTGAGCATTTTCATTTTTTGGTCATTTTCCCAGCTCTAGGTCAAGATGTCTACAAGCACTAAGCTAGTTGACAAGTTAGAAGGTGTGGAAAACTTGCATGCATGGAAGTACAAGATTGCACTCATTCTTGAAGAGAATTACCTTGCAAAATTCATAAAAGAAAATGTACCAGAACTCGAAGAAGGTGCATCTAAAGAAAAGTACAAGAAGGATATGGTTAGGGCCAAAAGGATCATTGTAGACTCCATTATATATAACTTGATCCCTCAAGTTTCTTCTAAAAATAATC
>JASDQU010012681.1:254719-279540 GCA_032191745.1 Picea mariana | reverse complement strand
GATGCTAATGTTTATTGTTTATTTAATGGATGATAAAACATATAATCGTTTTGGATAATTGGAATATATCTTCGTAATATCCATGATGAAGTTTTAATTGAGATATTAGCATTCAATCAATGTATACAATATCTTCATGGTGAAGAGATTACATTGAATTACTTAGGCATAAATTACAAACTTTTGATTTGCATTTTTTTTAATAATTGGTTTCATTGCTAAGAAGCTTTCATGAAGGAAATTTAATATTGATTAAAAAAAAATGATATCAAATTGGTATAAAGAGAAATAATAAGATTAAACTTTTGATGTGCATTTTTTTTAATAATTGGTTTCATTGCTAAGAAGCTTTCATGAAGGAAATTTAATAATGATTAAAAAAAAATGATATCAAATTGGTATAAAGAGAAATAATAAGATTAAATATAAAACTTAAAAATTAGAAAAAAAAATGTATATTTAGATAAATACGATTTTTTTTATCTTTAATGTGTTGCAAGATTTGTTACATAATTGAATTTAACCAAGTTAACTATATTACTAAAATTATGGAATAAAGAGAAGACAAAAATATTACATAAGTTATATATAAAATTGATGCTCTCAACATATAATCATTTTGAATAATTCAAATATATCTTCATAGTATTCATGATGAAACTTTAAGTGAGATGTTAGCTTGAAGAGAAGACATGGAATTACTTTCGCATAAATTACAAACTTTTCATGTGCATTTTTCTTTAACAGTTGGTTTTATTGTTAAGAAGATTTCATGAAGGAAATTTAATATTGTTTTAAAAGAAATGAAATCAAATTGGTATAAAGAAAAATAATAATATTAAATATAAAATTTAAAAATGGGAGAAATAAGTATGTATATATATTTTTTTTTAAGTAAAAAAGGTTGGTGCCTATTATATTACCATATCCAAAATAGCCAAAATACAAAACTGTAGATGATGCCAGCTGTCCTGCCTAAGCAGGAAACCAGGACAGCTGGGCATCCATGTCCATTTGTCACACAGTGTGCATGGTTGTCAGAATTAACAGAGTTGGCGATGCTACATCCTGCTCGAAGAAAACCAGGACTTACAGTTGAAAGCTTGAAACTGTTTCTTCTAGCTAGCACTAAAATAATCTGGTAACTAGCTATCCTAAGACATAAAATAAAATAACTGCACCAAAACCAGAGTAAGGTTTTAAGCATTGAGTAACCTCTGTACCAAGCTGCTTGTCCTAGACATCGGAGTGCCTCCATCTTGCTGGGAACAAGTAGGGTCTGGCGCAGGTCGGACATTGCTTCTTTGATGATGCTCTGGAGTTGGCCGCAAAGAACATGTCGAGTCACTGGTCCATTCGCATTAGGCGGAAGGGTTGATCGTCCAACTTGTCCCTTATCTCGAAAACAAGATTGAGTACTCCCCAGTCGACTGAAGGTGGCTACTTCGAGCGGTGGCTACCCATGAATTCCTCGCTGGCGGTTGCCTCTGTTTCCGGTGTCCTGTGCCCTTGGCGAGCTTGGCCTGGGTCCTCTGCATCCTTGGTAGGCTTAGGAGGAACCTCCTCGACTATGAAACAGGGGGTGTAAGGCGCCTCTGTGATGGCTGTAGCAGGGTCGAACACATTTCTTGCTAGCTGTCGAGTGCTATAAGAGTCAAAGCTCGTACTCGGGTTCCAGTTCTCCGGTGCCATGAATAATTCCCCCGGTGGACTGGGCAAGCCTCCTTCCGGGATGACCTCCTCCCCGTACGCCATGGGAGGTGTGCGTGGTCTGCTCTTCCGTCGTCTGGCCACTATCGCCATGGCTTTCTCAAATTGCTCTTTTCGTTTGCGCCGTGACGCCGCTGCATACCAGGCCGCTCCCCGACACGGTTTCCCTCTAGCTTGTGGCATGGCGAGAGTGTGGTTGCCTGTAGGATTACTCCTGAGGAAAGGCGAGGGTGCCGAGTGCAGCCACTGTGCCAGTGAGGTGGGAGAGAGGCCACTGCTGCTCTGGTTTTCCTGCGAGATGGAGGCCTCCTGAAGCAAATTGTTACCGGGTCTTGTAATTCGGAAAATGAGCGCTGATGCCCAAACGATTTCCATTACCGAGATAATAACCATCGCCATTAAAGTCTGTCTGTTAATGCTCTGGTGAGGGGTACCCTTCCCTTGCGTGAGGGGCCTCATCGTATCAATGCATCTGCATGGACTCATGCGGGATTAATGTCCGTGGTGATATGAGCCAGTGGATGTATTAAGTCGGCGTCCTGGATCTTTCCCGCGTGGCACTATCGTGCCTCATGTCACCCCATCTGGGGAGAAATAAGTATGTATATTTAGATAAACATGATTTTTTAAAATTCCTTAATGTGTTTTAAGATTTGTTGTAGTATTCCAGATATAAAATAGTATGCAGAACGAAAAGATTTGAGCATAGAAATGACAGAAAAACAATGATATAATTAGAAAAATACCAGAATAACACCAGAAAGTGCACCTCGATTAATGATAACAATGTTCACTTGCCTCTTTGAGGGGGAAAAATCCAGCAGAGCAGAGCTCTATTACAATAATCTCCAAGACAATATTTCTCATACCCTCTATTCCTATTTATACTAAATCTATCTATCCAAAATAACAATCTAGGGAAGATCATTTTAGATGCGGAAGCTTCTATTAGGTCTTCTTACATTTGACTTATTCCTCCTTATTTCTAGGCCTTGTTAATATTGGCCTTTATTACATGAAATAATATTATTCTACCTACGTGAGGGGTTAGGGAGGTTAGGTCCCTGACATGGTCTCCCCCTTGAAGAATAACCTTGTCATCAAGGCTTAAGATGAGGAAAATGTTGTAGAATGGTGGCTGGTTCTTAGGTGGCATCTTTCGGAGTTGTATATTTCCATTGGAATAACACTTACTTGATGGTGCACTGATTGAGATGATGGTCTCGCAGGGCCAAGACTGCTTGTGGCTGCAACCATATGGAACCTTCTTCATCCAACTCAGGGACACTAGTTTGAGTTTGGAACTGAGTTCTAGTCACCTTCTTTAAGAAGGAAACATAAAAAACATGATGGAGCTTCGACTGACTGGGTAGAGCTAACTGATAGGCCACTGATCCCACACACTTGAGCACTGTATAAGGACCATAAATTTCGTCGTAAGTTTCTGATAGTGTTCAACTTTGAGTGAATTTTGGTTATAAGGTTGAGTCGAAGAAACACCTAGTCCCCTTCAACAAAATGTCATTTGGAACGACCTTGATCTTCTTGTGGCTTCATGCGATTTTGAGCCATGGACAAATTATATTTGAGGGCATGAATAATATCCTCTCAGATAATAAATGTTTTGTCAACCGCCTGAACCTTCAATACCCCTAACATATATGAGAGAACCAATGGGGTATTTCTGCCATAGACTACTTCAAAACAAGTCATGTGAGTAGTTGTATGGTAAGATGTGTTGTACCACCATTCAACTAGGGGTAACCATTGATCCCACTGATTTTTCCTCTTAGATGCAAAACAACTCAAATATGTTTCCAAACACTTGTTGAAAACTTCAGTATGGCCATCCATCTAGGGGTGATAGGAAGTGATAAGATGCAATTGGGTTCCCTGTAGATTGAACAATTCTTACAAAAAATCGCTAGTGAAAGTGAAGTCTCTGTTAGAGACAATAGAATTAGGCATGCCGTGAAGATTAAATATATTATACATGAATATTTGAGCCATTGTGGTGGTTGTGAATGGGTGTTGAAGAGAAAAAAAATGAGTATATTTGGAGAGACGATCTACAACCATCATGATGACTGAATTTTCCTGATTTAGGTAATCCCACAATGAAATCCATAGAAATATCTCGCCAAATAGAAGGGGGAATCAGAAGCGGTTCGATTGTTCCCGGAGATTTGACAATTTCTCCCTTGTTGTGTTGACAGGCCTCACATTCAACCACAAAGGTGTGGATGTCCTGTTTCATACCATCCCATAAAAAAAAATGTTTGACCTGTTCATAGGTTTTGGTAAACCTTGAAGGCCTGACTATGGGTGAGGCATGAAGTTCATAAAGCATTGTGGATTTAAGTTGTGATTACTTGCATAAATACAAACAACCTTTGTATCAAATCTCTTCATTGTTCCAAGAGTACCCTAGAGAAACTGAAGAATTTTGTTGCAATTGGTGGAGACTGCGAGAAAGTTTTGGGTCTTGCAGCCATTCAGGACAAACAACTTGGAGACAATCTGGTAAAATGAAGGAGAGGGAGAAAAGGGACCCGTATTCTTCATATTTTTGGGAAAGATCATCGAACACGAAATTTTCCTTTCCCTTCTTGTAAATGATCTAATAATCCTAACCAAATAGCTTGGTCACCCATTTTTGCTGCGCTAGGGATGGAATTCGTTGTTCCAAAAAAAACTTGAGAATCTAATGATCAGTTTCGATTTGGAATTGATGTTGGCACAAGGGCAGACACAAGTTTCAATGATTGAAAATGCACCAACAAAAACCCAACTACCGACCCTTTCGGCAACACCTGCGAAGCAAGAGAAGTCTCACCTGAGGTAGAAGCAAGGGGGGTTACAGAACGCAAGTGTCTGTAACTAGGCTAGGAAACAGATCCATGATAAAATCACTTTGCAGAATGTTCTATTAACACTTAGAAGGTGACATGCATTAGGTTCTCAACATTGCTAAGCATAATCAAAGATAGATCGACGCAGTAGCAACAAATGATTATATACCCTAAGAACTTAACATGATAAGTTAGATCTAGCATTTATTTACCCTTAACACAAGTAAATCACTTAAGAAACCATAGATCTATCTATTATACATCATAATCAAAGAACTAATAAGATTCATAACATAAATAACACAACACATAGCAAACCAGAGACACCAGATATACGTGGTTCACCCTAGTGTGGGGCTACGACCACCAACCACTTCTCCTCTTTATTATTCGTTACAATCTTACATTCATTCACTCCTGTGCACTAAGCCACAGATTTGAGCTTCACACCAGACAGGAGATCTGCACACTGAGCATCAGATCCTCCTTCCAAAATTAGGTCAAGGCATAGAGCTAACTCTATATCGATCACAAAGTCTTAACGCACATACATTCCTTTGCACAAAGAAACTCTGTTCACATAGAACTACCTTCACTTCGCTAGCTACTTCTACAATACATTCTTCTTTATTTATATTTTACAACCCCTTACAATAAGGGCTAATCATGGGAAAATCCCATGGGCCGACATCCCCTAAAACTTGTTACTCAACCCTAGAGGACCCTTTACTGGGTCCACTTAGCCCTCAAAATCGATGAGATCCGCAATCTTAGCTCTACCTGGGTGCTCCTTCCTTGACCAACGCATCGAGGTTCAAAAGTGGGTCAAATATGACCGAAGTTTCCCCAAAACTTGGTCGAGGGCCAACAAGCCCCCAACGCTCACCTACGACTCGTCCCAAGTCACTCAGGTCTGGACAATATTGCTTCAAATGCCTCGATATTAACTCGAGCTGCCTCAACTTGCTGCTTTGCCTGAGCCTCCTACTCAGTGAGATGCTAGATCGTCTACTCTGTAACAGGCCCTTCCAGGCACTGTTCTACTGTTGCAACTACTTGATATAGTTGTGAGCCCTGTCCATCAATGTCTTCAAACACCTTGCAAGCTTCGTCTTGCATAGGTTGTAGCTTCTGCGTGAATTCCATTACCTTAGCCTGGAGAGAAGTGATATGCTGTTGTACTATGTGCTGCTCCTGGGATCTCTTCATTCTTTCCACTATGGTGAGAAACTTCATCTGCACCTGCATAAAAAATGCTTGTTGTTGCACCTCCTGTAACTGTACTTTTAGATTCCTTAGCTATGGATCCTCGGCGAGGCATTCATATGTATGGGTGCTTCTATCACTTAACTGTTTACATTCTGAGGCAAGGGATCTTATTCTTACTACTATGTTTTTAACGGTCTCCTCCCTTTGGTCATGCACCTCCTACGGGGTGGTCAGTACTGTTTGGGCCTCCAATTCTATTATTCTAGCCTGAAACTGCTAGAGGGTCTCAGCGAGCTTCACTACTTGAGCTTCGACCAGATCTTGCTCCTCCCATGCCAACCTTGGAACAAAGTGACATTCTTTACTTACTGCTTCTTTGACCATGGCCCACTCTACGAGCAACTTCTCCTTTTCCCTCTGTAGCTTTTCTTTTTCCTCCTGAAACTTCGCCCGAAGTTCTACTTTGTCACTTTCATGGGCAGCTACATTGTCCTGCGTTGCTCGTAATTTTATTAGGAATTCACATTTCTCCCTTTTCAAGGATTCTATATCCTTCTCCTTCTCTTCCCGAGCTCTCTGAAATTGAGCTTCTATTGCATCCGCCAACCTTCTCAACTGGGCTGGTACATCCCCCAATTTTGTAGTCTGTGATGAGGGAGGTGCAGATGATGCAGTAGGTACTGCGTGGAACAAGAGAACAACTTGCTTCACTTCCTTAAATTCTCTCTCAATTCTTCCGTATAACTCCTCCTGCTTCTCTCCATGTGTCTGCAACATGTCCTTAGATGCATCCTCTATAGCTTTGTGGAATAGAATGATGTCATCATCCATGAGGGTGGCTTCCAACTGGGGCTTATTAGCGCGCATCTTCTTCCTTGCTGAGGGTTTCTTCGGAGAAACCTTCCTCTTTTGCGGTGTCACTGTCCCAATGGGGGGATCCTTAGGTGGAGGGGTGGTAGCTTCGCCTCCTTCTTACTCTTCTTCTCTTTCGTCTCCTCCTCCCTATCCTTCTGCTTCATATTCTCCTCCTCCTAGTGATATAGACCTGTTATCTTTAGAAGCGTTGTCCTCTTCATCACTCTCTCTATCCTGGAATTCCTTCTGATTTTTCTTCTTCCTCTTCCCACCGGACTGTCCGACATTCTCAACCCATGTAACTATGGGGCTTCCTATGGTGTCGGTGTCAGATAATTATGCATCAATGACATGTCCAAGAAATTCTTCTGGCCATTCCTTTGTAATATGCTCCATATGTTCATTTGTCAGCTTGTAGTACGATTGCAATTCTTCCTGGTGCTCATCTCTTCACGTGGTGATGTAGATAAAATGAGGATCAACCTGGAACTTCGCTATGGGTCGGTACTGATGCAGGGTGTGTGGTGTTATACGCGAGAATTATTCCATGGAGACCTTTAACTGCTGATAGTATGCATGAAACACGAGATTCGACTTCCCCTGCTTTGTCATGTCGTTGGTATACCACAGGGATGAAAATTGAGTGACCAATGGATCAATAGGTTCGATCTCTGGGAAGGTGGCTCCTTCAGGTATTTTCCAAGCGAAATATGTGATCAAAATGATTCGACAACTTTAATGGAATTCATATCCCAAGTCTTGGGCTTTGCGACAATCCTTCTCTAGCTCATTTACGAGGTAGTTCGCCTAGTTCATCTGCATTCCCTCCACACACTTTCTTGTGAGGTCCACCATGAACCCAGTGACCTGTGTTGTATGGTTCTTCCTTACTATCTTGCCAGCTAGGAGTTGGAAAGCGAGGTGCATTGCGCCATCCTGTATAGAGGCTACCTTGTAACCTCGCTTTCCTTTCTCTACCTCTCTATAAGCTTCTTTGATGCGCTATGCCAAAGATCAATTTGAGGCGTTCTCTGGATAAAACTGCTGAGGGTCGGGACCCTTCACACTTAAGCTTGTGATTCGGTGGATCAATACAAGATCCACAATAATCCTCCTATCAAGCCATAAGTATCTTCCATGGTAGCACGATAGAAGGAGTTTAATGCAAGCATTAGCCTCTTGGTGGTGGCCAAAATGTGGGATTCTCATCATGTTTAACATAGTGGGCTATGCAAACCCCTTAATCCATGGTTGTGAGACAAGGCGAGGTTTATTTCTGGTTGTCTTCGTGAGATAGCGGTGAGGAGCCAACATGGCGTAGTTCTTTTGGTCTCCTAATTTGAAGTCGATGTTCTTCAACAACGAGATTTGTCCTAACTAACTCCCGACTATGTGAATTCCTTTCAAAATGTATGCAGTGGACACAAAGTACTCAAAATATTGGGGGATATTGTCGCAGTTAACGGCGCCAACCAAAGGTGGGATATATTCAGGTAGGATCGACGGTATTTTCTTCACATTAGCCAGATCATCGCGGTTCTTACTTCGTTGTTTAGTTACGAGGTTGATCGAAGGGGAAGCCTGTAATCCCCTAGTCGACGACGCCTAGATACCTTCGTAAATCGGTCTGTTGGCCATTAGATTCTTAAGAAATTCTTCGACAAAATTCTCTAATTCACTAGATTTGCTCGACATTCTAGCTTTTAATAAACAGGCGGGGTAGACAAATGGACAACATGGTAGAAAAACCAACAGGCGAGGTATAGTTCTATATAACACAACTCGACAATTGGACAATTCTCTGCTTAGCTCAGTCAATCACGAGTAGAAAAAAGTGGTCCCAGCGCAACGACCGACGAGTTAAATAAGTGGGGCATTGTGACAGATCTTCCAACGGCTAGGAAATTCTTTCATCAATGTAAAATTGTCTGTTATGGCGTGGTCTCAACGTCCAAAAGTAGTCCATAAGCCTACAAATGAATTTTCTAACTGTTCCATAGCGTTATTCTAACAGTCGGGACGCCTCCAATGATCATCTAACTTTTCCAAGGTGAAGTCTCATTCTGTGCGGACCTGTTGTTCCAGCGAGGTTCAAATCCTGTGAACTTGCCTCTTGCGAGGTTCCAATCTACAAATTCTTCATATGGTTTCTGTAACTTCTTGTAGCTTTTCTAACTTAGCCTTCTTTTTATTGAGCTTCCTCGCCATATTCCCTATGATCTGAGTCTCTCTAACTATTTCTGGAATCCTCTTTCCATTTTAATTCTTATCTTCCCCTAACCCAGTGGCTTCGCACTGTTGAGATTCCCTCAAGGGTTTTAAAGTTAATATCCCTTTTCTTAACACTTCCTGAGTGGACATACTTCTTTCTTGAATAGATATGTTCTTCAAGCTTTCTTGCATTCTTTCAACCTTGACAACAAATTCTCTTTATTTCTGTCCCTCCTGCGTTGTTACTTTGTTCTGTTGCTTCAACTTATCCTCTTGTTCTTCTATTAGTTGGTCTATTTTCCTAGCAATGAAATCCCTTAATTATTTCTTTTTCTTTTCTGTAGCTTCTTCTTCTTCTGATCTTGTCCTTCTCAATCCAAGTCTTACCTAGCAATAGTGAGAAACGGGTGTTGTCCTCAACAAACCTAATGACCTCAATTTCTTCTTCAATTGATGTTCCATGATGAATAATCATTACAGTAGTAACTCTTCGACACAAGGTTATCATTTTTCCCTTAAACAAGCCTATCCTTCCCAACGAAGGTACCACAAAAGGATTTCCCAGAATTTCCCAAGTTTCTTATGTCATAATATTCACTTGTATTTCCTCATCCAAGACACAATCTATGCCGAAGTCTTCTATTCTTGCATTTATGCATTGTTTTGCTTTCAATATTTCTGGAAAACTGACATCTTTATGAACACCCATCATTTCTTTCAACTATAATAACGTAGTCTGAACTTCCTCTAATCCTTTCTCTCTATGACTCTCTATCATGCCCTTAGTCTCTTGAATTTCTTCATAGTTTTCTTATTTTATGTTCATCCCCTCAACTTTAGCAATAATGCTTGGACAATCCTCAACCTCATGACCAACAACCTTACAATAAAGACAAATAGAGCCTACCTCAGGACATTCCTTAGCAAGATGTCCCGATCTTCTATAGTTATAACACAAAGTCAATCCTCTTTTTTTCTTAAATGTTTCTCATCCTTTTCTATACTGCATGCTTCCCCTAGAATCATAGTGTTGGACCTGTAGTCTCCAAATTTTTTTTCTAGGTTCCTGCATCCACTTATTAGTCCAAAAACTCTTTCTATGCATTGGAATAACATATCTTTCTTCATTTTCATTAAATTTACTCGAATCAACTCTTTCTTTCAACTGTGCCCTAGCCTTTAGACTAGGACAAAACCTGTTAAACATACTTAAGTTCATGATTTCAAAAAAAAAAATTCACTTATCTTTGTCTTGTGAAAGAACAAAGCTTTCTTATTTAGGATCTTACCTGTTTTCTCCAGATCAGCTTACTTTCTTAGAACAAAGCTTCACAATTCAAGTAGAGTACTATGCACTTCAACAACATATCTACGCACATAGCTTCTCTTTTTCTTTACTTTATTTTCCAACAATCATAGATTTAGGTCCCGACAATGAAACCATTTGTTGGCACGGGGGCAGACCTAGGGTTCAACGCTTAACAATGCACCAAAAGAACCCCAACTACTGGCCCTTTCAAAAACACCTACAAAGTAGGAGAAGTCTCACCCGAGGTATAAGCAGGGGGGGTTACAAGAAACAGGTGTCTGTAACCAGGTTGGGACACATATTTGTGATAAAAGCACTTCGCAAAATGTTGCATTAACACTTAGAAGGTGACATGCATTCATTTCTCAACATCGTTGAGCATAATCAAAGATAGATTGACGCAGTAGCAACGAATCATTATATGCCATAAGAACTTAGCATGATAAGTTAGATCTAACATTTATTTACCCTTAACATAAGTAAAACACTTAAGCAACCATAGATATATCTATTATACATCATAATCAAATCACTAAGTAGATTCATAACATAAATAACACAACACAGAGCAAACCAGAGACTCCAAATATATGTGGTTCACCCCAGTGTGGGGCTACGCCCACCAATCACTTCGTCTCTTTATTATTTGTAACAATCTTACATTTATTCACTCTTGTGCACTATACCATAGAGTCGAGCTTCACACTAGACAGGAGATATACGCACTGAGCACCAGATCCTCCGTCCAAAACTAGGTCAAGGCACAGAGCCAACTCTCTATCGAGCACAGAGCCTTAACGTACATACATTCCTTTGCACAAAGAAACTCTGTTCACATAGAAGTACATTCACTTCTCTAGCTACTTATACAATACATTCTTCTTTATTTATATTTTACAACCCCTTACAATAAGGCCTAATCATGGAAAAATACCATGAGGTGACATCCCCTAAAACCCATTACAAAACCCTAGAAGACCCTTTACTGGGTCCACTTAACCCTCAAAATCGGTGAGATCCACAATCTCAGCTCTGTCTGGGCGCTCCTTCCTTGACCAACGTGTTGATGTCAAAAAGTGGGTCAAAGCTGAAGGAAGTTTCCCCAATACTTCCTCGAGGGTCAACAATCATTGAACCAATAAATAAGGATGGTAGAGATCCACATCATGCAGAATAGCTAAAATTTCCTTTTCATAAATGGATTGCCCAAATGTCACTCAGAAAGTTGTTTTCTAGTGAAGGCCAAAGTCTTGCTATCTTACATGAGGACGACTCCAATTCCTTTTAGGGAAGCATCACATTCCAATACGAATGTCTTTGTGAAGTTTGGAAGTGCTAGGATAGGGGTCTAGAACATAGCATATTTCAAGGCTTGGAAGGCATGATCCACAGTTGAAGTACAAGTGAAAGCATTCTTTTTAAATATAAAAGTGAGAGTAGCTGCAATTTTTCCATAATCCCGAACAAAATTCCTATAATATCCCGTTAAACCCAAAAAACCATGCAAGCTCTTAAAAGTTTTAGGGCGAGGCCAATCCTGCATAGACTCAATTTTATAAAGATCCAATCGGACACCGTCCTTGCTGAAAATATGAATCAGGTATTGTTGGCAGCCAATTCACATTTTTCTTCTGTCCTTATAAGCTGCCTACACCACTGTTTTGCAAAACCTTAATTTTTTGTCCCAATTCTCGAATAAACGACACTTTTATTTTTGCGCTATTTGCACACTTACCTTCGCTTTTGTTTTCACGGCTGTAAGTGTGAAAACTTGGTCTTTCAAAGTCGCATTAATATCTTTATTGAATTGTCGTTATCATTTTTGTCGATATGCCTACTGCGTTTACATTTTACTTATCATTATGCAGTTGGAAAAACCCTTTTGTTCTGTACTCATTGACAGTCTTTGATTGATTATGAAATTTTGTTTCATGAGTGATTAAATGTGTGATACATTGGGGATTGGATTTACATGTTATTTGATCAATCCACTTAGCACACTGGTATACATATAAATGCATTGGCACATTGGTTAAATTCTTGGTATGGATCATCCTATACACCGCATGTTCACTTGGTATTGGTTTCAATTTATATGTTTTGTTTTAAAACTATGGTATAACCATTGCTTGCGCGAATGATTAATACACTTACCATTGATTTCATTGGTCGGGAAAATGACATAATTGTTAAACTATACAATAATGGGTTGAACAACTATAAGCACTGGTGTTTGTACCATTGGTAATGACTATTTTTTATGGACAGAAAATAGCTCCATCACCTTCACACGATGTCATTAATGCTTATCCCTATCCTTGCTTCACCTCTGCTAGCATCGGGTAGGCCTATGAATACTTCTCTCCAGCGTATGATTTGATTCAAACCCTGGCTCGTTCACATAGTCCACCGTGTTCTCTTCTCCATGGCATCGGTGGTGCGAATTGAGCCAAATGGTAGCCAAGCCTTACTACTGTTCGAAAACGCCCGAAAATATTTACAAGATAATGGTTGGCTCACGTTTGTACAAATATTTGAGGGTTTTAATCTATTTGTTGCACAACAGTTCACCCTGACGTTGAACGCTTCCTAGCTAGTGAGTACCCTTGCTCTCAAGGTCTGTGCTCCGAGCCACCCTATGACTTCGTTTCTAATTTTCCTCTGTGCTTAAGGAACAACCCTAGTTACCCTGGGATCAAGCTACCTAACGAAACACTCAGCGATTCAAACAAACCCTCACCTGCATTTTCAAAGCTCGGACAGTCGTCATGTGACCAATGTGATGTGTGGTTGGAATGCTACTATATCGACATTCCCTTATTACAGTCGAAAATCAAATCATTGGAAAATCAAGTTGCAGTGTTGACAAGCCAAAGGGACAAGCTTCAAGCAAAGGAAAAGAAGCAGAAAACCAGTGGTTCCATCATATTTAGGAATGTCGAATCGGCTACAGCCGTCGTCAATTCCAAAATGTTATGACCAAGTTGTCTACTCATCATCCAGGTATGAATTTTGATATCAGTTTCATTTTACCAATTTCTTAGGTTAATATAGTGAATTGATTTCTGAGTTTTGAAAAGTTTGTTTATCATTCGAAATGACTTTGACATGGTTTGATTATCAAACCAGTCATAAAATCGAATATGGTTATGATTTTGTTATACGATTTGATCGTGCCCAGTTTAGCGATTAATTGGTTTTCATTATATTTGCTTCGTTTGTCTGTTGGTTTGAGCTAACGAAATCAAGGTTTTGCTTTCGATTGGATTTTGTTTCCATATTATCTAAACATAAGGTTTTTATGCTAAAATTAGAGCACGACCATGTTTTGATTTGATATGATTTCATTATGGTTGGATTATATCGGCTTTGATTTTATGGTGTGATTTTGGAACGATTTCGTGAGTTTGTTTGTTATGATCTTTCCACATGTTATGAGATGTAATATTCTAAATCAGGAATACAACTCTATTCGACTCAGGTTTGGAAAAAATGACTCTGTCCTGTGTGGAAACGATATTCTCATTTGGCCTGTGTAAAAGATCTCTGCGCCCAAATCCTGGAACTATTTTGATTTGCAATGACTATGACAAACTCAAACTGTTTGATTCGCTCTTGTTTTGATTGGATTATGAGTTGGATTCGTATCGAAAATAGACTTCATGCTGCTCTGTTGATTTTAATTTTCAAAACGAGTTTGTTAACTTAGTTCGAATTATGTTATCTCTGTCGAATTCGTATGAGAAAACTCGGTTAATAGTTCGGTTTGAAATGAGTTCTAGTAATAATTTTGTCGACTGTCAATCGATTTTGTTTTCCCCAATTGGAAACAATAAACGATTGGGCGAATCCCACAGGCCCTGTTGTCAACCGATTGAATCCATTGTGATTTCATTTACATACCAGTTTTGATTCGATTCGCTAATAATATGGATCGTTTGTTGAGTTTAATATATTGCGATCAATTTGAGAAAATGATCCTGTTAATTTGGTTTGGATTCGAATTGATTTTATGGATAGCTGAAGCAACTATTTATGATTATAAATCGATTTCATTACTGTCGGTTATCCAACATGATTCCGTTTACCCAATTTTGTGACAACAAACACAACAGAGTATATGCATTTCTGTAGGCGTAGGATTGATCGTAGTCTTGTTTTGATCTCAAATTAGTATAACAATTTCAATTTGAATGATTCATTTGTCTTTGAAATAGCTATTATATGCTTGTTAATACTTTGAATTTAATTCTTTAAAGATTTGAATTGATTTTAATGTTGATTCTGTGTTTGATTTAAGACCAGCTACAGAATCGCAAGATTCTGTAGCTAGTCTTTAGAATTAGATTTTTATTATTTTTATCAACAAAATATCTTACTAACTTGTCTTGTTTTGACCTCTGGCAGGTACATTCAAATTGAATTAGACATGCTGGATAGTCTAGGAGATATTTGTGTGATATAGTTTTATTTTTAAGTTGTTAGAGATAGGAACTTGTGATATTTTCCCAGATTTTCTGTAAACAGTTTTCATAACTTCCACAGGGATTTTTACCCTGTGAGAAATCTTTAAATACTTATTATTTTTTGTAATATGGATCATCCTCACTTGTGGGAGAAATAGGCTATGGATTTCTAATACAAACTGAGACAAGATTTGATATCTTGCTACAACTTTCGCTTTCATAATATCAATCTTTTATTTCAAGTTTATGCAAGTTAGTGTGCAGTTGATTATAGACTACTTTAGCTATCATAATCTATTGCAGGATGATATGATTTGATTAATGTGTTATCCATATCTGATTTCTTTCATTATTCAAAGTACAACAATCAATTTGTTTCAATTAATGAATCACATATTTCTCTTCTTCATTAATTGAATCATTTCGTATAGATCTTTGCATACAGGTTTATCTAACAGTGAAGATATATAAATCATAAGATTGTTGTAGTTTTTATGTTTTGTTTGTCCTGTAATTATATTGAAGATCACAACAGCTTTTTGTTTACGAAAATCTCTTGGATAATTCGACGCGGGTTTCCTCCCTTCGATCAGCTAAGACAATCATCATACACAGGACAACTCTGGAGCGTTTCTTCAGGTTAGTTTGTTATTTATTTAATATTTTATTTGTTAGTATAATTTAAGCAGTTTAGTTAGATATATGTGTAGTTTAGATTAGTAGTTAGAGTTAGTATATTAGTTGTTTAGTTTAGTTAGTTTTCAGTTCATTTCTTTTTCATAAAATTATAAAAATAAAAAAAAATAACTCTCGCTGTCTTAGGACAGAATATAAATGAGTTTTTCAGGTTTTCATTCAAATCTGTAAATTGTAAATATTGTACATTTTGTGAATAAGATTTATTTCTGTTAGTAGTTAGATATTTAATTTCTTAGAGTTAGCATAGTATTAGATAGTAGATTGTATATATAATAGTTAGATTAGTTTATTAGTTTGTTTTAATAGTTATTAGATTAGTTAGTTTAGAGTAGTTTTCTTTTTGTTTCTTAGGACTTAGATCGGCTAACGGAGCCGCTAAACCCGCCAGGGTGGTTCATCCCAAACGAATTGGGTTATTATACAACCCCGGACTGGTTCCACTCTCCCAGTTGACGGACGATCAATTTCACCTGTCAACAAATGGCGCTAGAAGGAGGGCCTGAAATTAATTAATGGCACGAGGCGGTCGTAAGACTCCTCCACCACCTAATCGCTCACCTATAGTGACAAGAAGTCATTGGAATGATAACATTCCCCCTCAAATAGCAACCAAATCAAACGACGATCCACAGATCGGAGTTGAACCAGTAAATCCAAATCCCGCAGGTGGTGACATACAAGAGATCGTTCGACAATCTCTCATAAAAACACATAGCGCCTTAGCCCGTTTAATACAACCAAACTGTCCTTGGGGCCAACCACTAGATTTCTATGATATCAGAGAACAACTTGGAGGCACTAACCTCACCTTAAATCCTACAAATCCATCCAACACTCCTGCAGCAGGAGGATCTGGTATACCTCCCTCACCACCTCCATCATCTCCTTCCTCTTTGGGAGGAGATTCATCTGACGAAGGCAGTTCCTCTTCATAGCCTTCCACACCCACTACACCAATGGCCAATCAGAACAACCCTGATAGACCTTGGCTCAACCAGGATGCAGTAGCTGTACCTGGGGCAGAACACCCCTTACCCAAACACTTGGAGAAGTGGCTTCCCAAGTTCGACCCTGACTCTAAACAAGTCGCCGAAGATCACTTTAAAAAGTTTATGTTAGCCATAAGACTCTGCAATGTCGAGCATGAAGACATAGTCTGTAGGTTGTTCCCTTACACTTTTGAGGGCAACGCATCTACATGGTACTTTGCCCAGCAACCCCATACCATCGTGTCCTGGGAAAAGTTTGAATCCTGCTTTTTGGAAAAGTTCGGAGATGATAAAACTCCAAAGGTTCTAGTTATGGATATTTCTAGCTTAAAAATGAACCTAAAAGAGAAAATTAAAGACTTTAATCAAATATTATTAACACTTAAGAACCAAATCCCCACGGATTCCATGCCTGCTGAGAATCTTGTTATAGCATACTATACTAAAGCTTTGCATCAAAGTATATCCATTTGTGTTAAAATATCCAAGAAAGCCACGTTGTTAGAGGCCTTCGAAGAGGCCAGCCAGATTGAAAAAGACATACTTAGTTTAGAAGACACTACTAGCAACGAAACAGAAACTAGCTCTTCTTCCAAAAAGAAGATCGAGATCCTCCCTAGACCTACTCAAAGTAAAACACAACCTGAAAGGTCTGATTTAGAAAACTTAACTAAAGTCATCCAAAAACTATCAAACCAAGTCATAGACTTGAAAAGGACGACCGAAGAAGCTTCTTCGAGCAAAGGGCCTTACAAACCTCCGTTCAAGAAGTCTTTTCCCCCCAACTGACCTAATCCTACTATTGAGGGCCTTAATCTAGAAAGTCTGCAATACGCCTTACAAACAATTCTAGAAGTCCAGGATAACCTGATGCCTCCTGAGATTCCTAAAGAGGTTGTTGAACAAGAGACAGTCCAAGAAGAAGAGTCTTCTCCAAACATTTTTGGACAGTTCTCAGATAGCATCTTTCAAGCTAACTTCGAGACAGTTCATCCCTACAATACTAGGAGTAAGATAGCGAACAAACCTTCTTCCGAAAACACGACGAATTTTCCCCCAAAGCAATCTAAACCAGCTGAGCCTAAACAGAACCAGGTGAACCCCAACTTAGATTATGATTTATTTGAAGATCTTAAAAAGTTAAGGGCTAACATTTCTGTTTATGAGTTATTAAAATTTCCGTTTTTGCTACAAAAAATGTTACAGAACATCTTAGAGAATAGAAAAAACGGTAATTCACATGGTAACAAGGTTGCCCAGAACAAAGTTCCTCAGAAGACTTCCACTAAAAATAACCCTGATCCTCAAGATAAAGGAAGCCTACCTGTAAGTAATGTAAATAATGTAAATAATGTAGATAAAGTAGCTTTAGAAACTGCGAGCAAAAAAACTCAAGCTACCACCCTCAGTACTCGCAAAAATGTACCTCCATTTTTGTTAACTTTCGAAGTCTTTAATAGAAACGTGCACAATTGTATGGTAGAATCAGGAGCGACATCCAATATAATTCCATGGTCTATATGTCAGAAGATTAATGCTGAGGTTGAACCATGTACATTAAAAATTATCCAACTTGATCGAACTAATGTCAAATTTATAGGTGAATTAAGAAACGTCCTCATAAGATTATCATATAACCCCAAGGTTCATCAAGTAATTGATATTATCGTTGTGGATATTCCAAAAGTGTATGGTATGTTTTTAAGCAGGGACTGGTCGGAGCAGTTACATGGCTATTTCGCAACAGATTGTTCTCACCTGTGGCTTCCAAAGAACGACAATCCCAACAAGATCAAGGTAAATTGTGAACGCTACCTTAAACACACAGCCATGGATTTGAATGATCCCAACGAACCATTTACACCTTCTGCCGATTCACCCAAAGTACAAGGGATGGATACCTTTTTCGGAAATTTCATGGCTGAGACTTCAGCTATCACCAATCCAGAACAACAGTCCGAGATTGTAGCATATGTACAGCCAACAGCTTCTACGCAAAGGTCTCATATGCCCGGTAAAAATCAAATTTGGTCTCTGTATTTTGAAGGGTCAAAGTCCAAAGAAGGAGCTAGTGTAGGCTACGTTATTATCGATCCGGCAAGTAACAAAACATTGATTGCATGTAGGTTAGAATTTGAATGTACTAATAACACTGCAGAATATGAGGCTTTACTGCAAGGTCTCAGAAAAGCTTTAGACATGAACATTCAAAACTTGGCTGTCTTTGGCGATTCCAAAATCGTAGTTAGACAGGTAAGAGATTCTATCCATTGTCTATCTCCGCATCTTAAAAGCTACCAATCCGAGGTATGGATTTAATGAATAAATTTGCTACTTTCAATATAAATTCTATTCCTAGATTGAATAACTCTGAAGCATATCTATTAGCTAACGTAGCTTCTAAACTCTTTCTTGCAGAAGGCTTGTCCCTGGACGCATTCTCTGTCGAGTTTTTGTTCAGGCCATCTGTTCCCGACAACATCACGAACTGGAGAGTATTTGATGACGATCAGTAGATTATTATCTTCCTGCACATGGAAGAAACTTTTCAAGGCGCGGTGATAGACGAACACACACATGACGACAATTTGCACGATTTCATGGTAATACCAGATCCGAGAACTCCTGAATCTTCATCGGATATGGTAAATTCGATCCCTAAATCTATAGTTAGATTAGAGAAGTTTTACGATCTTCAAGATAAATTCAAAAAGTCGGTCAACTATAAAACCAATAGTTCCTCGTTATTATATGAAAAAGTAAACTTAGGGACTAATGATAATCCGCAGTGCATTAATCTAGGGGTAGGATGTTCTGAACAAGAAAAAACTGCATTTATTAAATTGTTCAAGGAATTTAAAGATGTCTTTGTGTGGACGTATGATGAACTTAAAACTTTCGATCCCAACATCATACAACATGTCATTCCTATGAAGCCTCAAACCTTACCCTTTCAACAAAAATTGAGAAAAATGCACCCTAAGCTCGAACCGACCGTTCAAAAAGAATTGAATAAACTCCTAAATGCTAAGATAATTTTTCCTGTTAGGCACACTCAATGGGTTTCTAACCTTGTCCCAGTCTAGAAGAAAAATGGGGAAATCCGACTTTGCGTCGATTTCTGGAACCTCAATAGAGCGTCTGATAAAGACAACTATCCTGTCCCATCCATGGAACAGATCCTTCAACAGGTATCTGGTTCTGAGAGGCTATCTTTATTGGATGGTTTCTCGGGGTACAACCAAGTCCTCATGTCTCCCCCAGACCAACTTAAATATACCTTCCGCACCCCATGGGGCACCTATGCTTATTAAAAAATGCCCTTTGGATTGATTAATTCTGGTGCCACTTTCCAGAGAGCAATGGACATTGCTTTCGGAGGCTTAATCAATCAGTCTGTCATAGTTTACTTAGATGATGTCACTGTGTTCTCTAAGAACAAAACCGATCATCTAGCTCATTTACGAGTCGTTCTACAGTGATGTCGTAAATACGGCATTTCCTTGAATCCTAAAAAATCCATCTTTGCAGTAGAATAGGGTAAACTCTTAGGATTTATTGTGTCAAACGATGGAATGATTATTGACCCCAAAGAAATCAAGCCATCACAAAGCTTCCCCTTCCTACATCTAAAAAGTCTATGCAGTATTTCTTAGGCCAAATTAACTTCGTACGGAGATTCGTCCCCAGTTTCTCCGAAATGGTCAGACCCTTGCAGAACCTAATTAAGAAAGACACCCATTATCACTGGGGACCCTCAGAAAATTAAGCTTTTAATGCAATAAAGAAGGCTATAATAGATTCTCCTTCTCTCATGAGCCCCGACTTTTCCAAATATTTCAAACTCTACACTTTTGCTTCTGACTGCTCCTACGCCGCAGTCCTAACTCAAAAGAACACCGAAAACAACAAAGTACCCATTGCCTTTATGAGATCTGCTTTCAAAGGCACGGAACTAAATTACCCAGTGGTAGATCAACAGGCCTATGCTGTTTTTAAAGTAGTCAAACACTTCCGGTCGTATATTTTGAAATCCAGGACAAAGATTATTGTCCCTTACCCAGCCGTTAGGAACCTGTTAGCGCAAAAAGAGTTAGGAGAAAAGAGGGATAACTAGGTTACTTCTCTACATGAGTACGACATAGAAATCACCCCATCCCAGATAGTGAGAGGTCAAGGGTTATGCAAGTTAGTTGCTGATTCAGTCGAAGGACAGCAAGAAGAAAACGACCTGTCAAACCTAGAACATCACGATCAGAATGCAATCTATTGTATACAAAATGCTATCAGTCCCTGGTATGACGATATAAAATTCTGTCTTAAACATGGATCAGCCCCCCGTCACCTGGATCCCACCAAGAGAAGAGCATTGAGATTAAAGTATGACTCCTTTCATTTGGTTAATGGTATCTTATTTCATCAAAATTTTGACGGCGTACTGATGCGCTGTCTTGAGAAAGACGAAGCAGAAAAAGTCTTGCTAGAGTTGCATGCAGGAGAAGACGGTGGTCACTTCGATGGTGACACCACTACCCATAAGGTTTTAAGAGCTGGTTACTACTGGCCCACACTTTTTAGAGACGCCCATGCTTTATGTCGTAAGTTTATCATTTGTCAGAAAGCATCAGGGTGGTTACAAAAACCATCCTTTCCTTTGCAGCCCATTTCAGTAGACTTTCCTTTTCAGCAGTGGGGCCTTGATATCATAGGTCCAATCAACCCCCCTTCCTCACAACAACACAAGTTTATTGTGACAACCACAAATTATTTTACCCATTGGTCTGAAGCTGCTGCATTAAGAACCGTCAACACCAGTTAGGTAATTGCCTTTGTAAATTCGAATATTATCACTCACTTTGGTATCCCTGACTGTTTAGTATTCGATAATGCTTCTTACTTTTCCTCTATTGAGATGAGTGAGTTTACTTTGGAAAAAGGAATTAAGCTGAAGTATTATGCTAGCTATTATCCCCAGGGCAACAGATTGGTAGAATCAACAAACAAGAACTTGATTAAAATCATCAAGATAACGGTGGCTAAAAATCACAAAAATTGGCACAATGCACTATTGAACGCACTGTGGGCTGATAGGGTAACACCAAAAGCTGCTGTAGGTAACTCCCCCTTTTTTCTCGTTTACGACAGAGAAGCTATTCTGCCACCTCACATTCTTCTTTCTTCACTACAGTTGTCACAGAAAATACAAGAAGAAGATTGTCCCCCTTTAGAAAACCAAATTAATGCTTTGATGAAGCTAGAAGAGGTAAGAACCCAAGATAAACGTAAGTTAGATCAGCATCAACAGATAGTCAAAAGCTGGTTCGATTCTAACTCTGCCTCTGATAGAAACTTCGAAGTAGGTGACCTTGTCTTGAAGTGGGACAAACCGCATGACGGAAAGGGAGAACACACGAAATTTTAGAACTTGTGGCTTGGACCATTTTTAATCGCTGAAAAGTTGGGTCCCAACTCTTTTCGATTGCGGAATCTAGAAGGGCAGCTTGACACCTATCCAGTGAATGGCCAAGCCCTGAAAATATACTTTTCTTGATAACAACCCTTGTATATTATGTACATATTTTGTTTTTGTTTGCTTTTTGTTTTGCTTTTGTTTTTGATTTCTCCTTTGAGTTTATCATCTTGTGTTTTTGAAAATACACATACCTATATACTGAGCTATTCAGATAAAGAAAACAGAAAATTCCTTCGCTGAAATAACTGCTAAGAAAAGTGTATAAACATCAATTGTATATTTTTGAAATTTATCTATCGGTTGGAAAAAAGTCTGTTGTTTAAAAGGAGTTGATTGATTTCAATCTCTGAGTAAAGCTTGTCATGATCATCTATTATCTTTTTATGTTGTCCCTATTCCTTAAGGGAATGACTCAAAAGATGTCTCCCTGCCTTAGGAAGTTATTTTTGTAAATAAAAAATCTCTGGATCTTGATAAAGGACAGCTCTAAAAAATTCTGATGAGGTCTGAAAAAATATGTTAAAATATCATGATTTTCAGCGTCACCCCGCTCAACTATATCTTTGAATAAAAAAACAAAATAAATTATTAATAGAGCTGTGGGAAGTGCTTGTAAACCCACCGAGATGCTGAACAGGTTTGCTGGCAGTGGGTAAATGCATGCGTGACGCCAAGACAACTTTGTCGGGGTACTGAATAGGCCCGCTGGCAGAGAAGCAATGTCGGGTATATGAAAATTGGCAAATAAGAAACCTCTAAATGTCCTTCATTCTGATCTGGAACTTCTTGGTAGGATACAGATGTCAGAGTGGGTTAAATGGCAGCCCTGTCGAGGCTATGGACACCTGCTGGCAGCAGTGGCTCTATCAACAGTATTGGATATTTTATCTTTAATGTCGTGACTCACTTGTCTTAAGACTGTTATCAGTTTTCATCTTTTAAGACACTGCTGGGATGATTGTTTAATGATGATGTTTATACAATTTTCTGGTTGTTGCTTTTGAGTTGGAATTATCTCGTTATCGTAATTTGAAGTTGTTCTTTTGGCAGAGATAATTTCTTTTACCAGTGTGTCGCCATTGTTGGTAGCCAATTCACATTTTTCTACTGTCCTTATAAGCTACCTACACCACTGTTTTGCAAAACCTTAATTTCTCGTCGCAATTCTCGAATAAATGACACTTTTATTTTTGCGCTATTTGCACACTTACCTTTGCTTTTGTTTTCATGACTATAAGTGTGAAAACTTGGTCTTTCGAAGTTGCATTAATATCTTTATTGAATTGTCGTTATCATTTTTGTCGATATGCCTACTGCGTTTACATTTTATTTATCATTATCCAGTTGGTAAACCCGTTTTGGTCTGTACTCATTGACAATCTTTGATTGATTATGAAATTTCGTTTTATGGGTGATTAAATGTGTGATACAATAGGGATTGGATTTACATTGGTTAAATTCTTGGTATGAATCATTCTATACACCGCATGTTTAGTTGGTATTGGTTTCAATTTATATGTTTGGTTTTAAAACTATGGTATAACCATTGCTTGCGCGAATGATTAATACACTTACTATTGATTTCATTGGTCAGGGAAATGACATAATTGTTAAACTATACAATAATGGGTTGAACAGCTATAAGCGCTGGTGGTTGTACCATTGGTAATGACTATTCTGCATGGACAGAAAATAGCTCCATCACCTTCTCACGATGTCATTAATGCTTATCCCTATCCTTGCTTCACCTCTGCTAGCATCGGGTAGGCCTGTGAATACTTCGATCCAACATATGCTTTGATTCAAACCCTGGCTCGTTCACATAGTCCACCGTGTGCTCTTCTCCATGGCACTGGTGGTGTGAATTGAACCGAATGGTAGCCAAGCCTTACTACTGTTCGAAAACGCCCGGAAAGATTTACAAGATAATGGTTGGCTCACGTTTGTACAAAGATTTGAGGTTTTTAATATATTTGTTGCACAGTAGTTCTCCCTGACTTTTGATGGCTGTAGAGCCAAAGTAGGCGACATTCATCTTGAAATCAATGAAGATTTTATTAGCTCTGCCACAGGGTTAGTAGCCACGGGCCAGCGTTGGTTTAAGAACTCTAAAGTTAAGGAGGTGCCATGGCCGTTATTGTTCCTCTCGCGGAAGGTCACATATTGTGACAGAGGTATGCCTATTTCCATGATTAAACCAAGGTGGCATGATATTTTAATGGTGGTTAAACAATTCGTGACCTGTGAGGGTCGGTATGGACTGGTTTTTCTTTATCACCTTCGTTTGTTAATGAATTTTATGGGTTATCCATTGAATATTTCATTCTACTTTCAGCGTAGCCTTTATAAAATGGCTAAGAGGTTTAAATGAGAGAAGGCTGACAGTAGCTTGTTCCACCATGGCCTGATCAGACTCATCATTGTTCACCACTTAAACCTCCACGGTGATAGTTGGCAAGATTTTATTTCTCGAAATGGTTTTACTGATATAGAGCCTGTCCAAATTGACAAGCCTATGGTTAATGAAACTAAGGTCGGGCCACCCGTGCCTTTCCATGTACTTCTACCCTCTCCTAAACCCTCGGTCGACCATGATATCAACCTACTCAACGTTGTAGCAGACAAGGTTGAGGTTTGTTCAGAGCATGTTGGAAGAACCACAGTGACGGTGCTTTTGAGAGCTTGTCGACGTTTCGGATCCACAACAGGATCCATCTTCAGGACAAAAAAGCATGAGGAAAAATAAGAGAGGAGCCTTTAATAAATAGTGAAAATTGAACCCTAGGTTAGGGGAGGTTTTACAAATTAGGTATTTAATTAATGAATAAAGATGATAACCCGACGGTGTTAAATAAATTCTAAGCTAAGAATAAGCTAAATTTTAGGGTTGACCTTATTATTAAAATTAGTTTTAATATTAATTTTGTGTTAATAAAGGTTAAATTAAGGTTAATATTGTTATATTAGTGGTCGGCTTAAGTGAAACCCTAGGTTTGAGGAGGTTAATATGGTTAATATTAAATTAATTAAGCATTATTAGCAAACTAG